>JASAOO010003328.1:0-41754 GCA_030849075.1 Zelonia costaricensis | reverse complement strand
GTGCCGGCGAAATTGTGGCGGCCATCAACGGGCACGTCGAGGTGACGGACCGCGTGATTTCCGTGAGGGGCCTTCTGCCGCGCTACCAGCCTGAGATTGGCGATGTCGTTGTCGGGCGTGTTCTCGAGGTGTCCGGGAACAAGTGGCTGGTGGATGTGAACTCGACGCAGACGGCCATCATGTTGCTTTCCAACGTGACAGAACCGGGAGGCATGCTCCGTCGACGCGGCCGTGGCGATGAGCTTGGCATGCGCCAGCTGTTTGACCAGGACGACCTCGTCGCAGCAGAGGTGCAGCGCATTTCACCGGACGGCGTTGTCTCGCTGCACACCCGCGCCGCGGAGAAGTACGGCCGGCTCACCGGAGCAGGAATCCTGGTGAACGTGCGGCCGTCCCTGGTAAAGCGGGCGAAGCACCAGTTTGTGGAGCTGGCAGAACATAGCGCGCAGCTCATCATCGGCATGAACGGCAACATTTGGGTGTGTCGGCTGAAGACATCGCCGTCCGATGACGAAGATAAGGAGCATGCGGCAGAGGCACGGCACAGCGTAGCGCGCGTGGCGAACTGTATCAAGGCGCTTGGTGCAGCGCAGCTGCAAATTCACCCTGCGTCCATCGAGGCAACGGTGGTGGCCTCGATCGAGGCCGGGCTGTCTGCGTTCGACGTTTCGCTTGAGCGGCACCGCGATGCGCTGCTGGCACGTGTTAACGATGTTGTTGGCATGAAGCATCGGCGCCAGTAGTTGCCGAGTACCTATCCGTGCCTTTTTATCTCCCGGTCGCTGTTTTAGGCTGTTGACAAGCCCTGGCCTCGTAATTCGAGGGTGTATTGAATAGGTGCCGGCGCTCCTCGTGATTTAATTGTTTGCCCCGCAACTCCGTGTAAAGCGACACCACCAAAAGAGAGAAGCGAATGCTGCGCGTGAAAGAAGCGCCGCCAGCGCACGTCCTCTGCACCAACCCGTGCCGGTGCAAGGCGCGGAGCCCGCAGTTCTACATTTCTGGCCGATGCGGATTTCCACGCCGTTTGTTCTGCACTCTGCCGTTTTCACGCACCTTTGTCAATTTGCTTGATTCGAAGCTTCGTTTCCCCATACCGCACCCGCACCATCGATGTGGGTTACAATTTATCTTTCTCCCCCCATTGTCAAATTACAAGAGAGAAGGCGGGCACCCCGCACCGCGACGATGCTGACGCGCACGCCTCCGCGAGTGCCTAAGCAGTGGGACAATTTCCAGGTGAATCTGGAAGAGGAGCTTGAGCAAGAGGAGCTCTCGAACGCGGTGATCAACCGAGAGATCGACCACTTTAACCAGCGTCATTTCCAGAATGTGTCGACTCTCAGCGACTACCTGCGCGCGCTTGTGTTCGGCAGCGAAGATGGTGCGGCGTCGGCGCGTGACATCGAAGCCGTGGTGGAGTACATCGTCGGTCCACAGCAGACGTGGAACAGCAATTGTGAGGAGGTGCGCGAATTCCGACGGCTGACTGACAGGGCGTACATGGATGAGTGGCAGGTGTTCCATGGCGTGAATCCGACCATCCCGGAGCACTTTGCGATGCGCAGCCTGCCGCAGGTGTTCTGCCTGCCGCCACTGCAGAAGGCGCAGCTTGAACTGCTCGTCCGAATGAACTCCAGCAGGGCTGCAAGCGGCTACGGTTGCGTACGCATGCGCTTGTGGTACGTGGATCTTGCCGGGTGTCGATGCTCCACAATGCGCGAGTTCTCCTTCGAAACCGTTGCAGATGACGCCATTCAAATGACAATGAGCCGCCTCCTGGCATTTACGAAACTGAAGGCGAAGAAGGACGGTGCGGAGATGATTTTTGTCTTCCGAGTGAAGGGTCGGAACGAGTACATTTACGGCAATGAGCAACTGATCGACTTTCGCTACATTCGCGATTGCGTGAGCAAGCAGCACGAGATTCACATCATTGTTGAGCCCAAAGAGGAGCTTCTTCTTGTTGCCCCGTTGTTTCGCCCGACGTACCCCTCCCTGGCGCTCCCGAACCGACGCCACGCGGAGCTCTCCAGGACGGGTGCACCTGAAATAAGCCTGTGGAACCTGACGCAAAAGCTCTCCCTTAAGATCCTTGGTGGCTTCGAAAAGCTGATGATTGCGCCGTCGCGCCTGAAGGAGGAGAATGTGCGCGACTCAACGAGGCTGTACCTCGCGGTGCTGGTCGAGGCGTACGTCGGGACGTGGCGATGCTGCGAGCCGCAAATCACCGACTGGCAGCCGCGCGGGGACGGGCTGTCATCGAGGTTGCAGTGGAAGGGCGGCGGCAATCTCACGTTCAGCGTCGACCTGTCGAACGTGCCGAGGGAACTGAAGCTGTGTTTCACGCTTGTGGCGACGCCGGCCGATAGGCTTGGCACTGTTCGGGACGCCACGGCCGAGGAAGTGATCGCGCTCGCTGAAGAAAATTCCAAAAAAGCCGACGAGCAGGGACACACCGCGTTCTTTCTTGGCACCGCCGCCACGCAGCTGTTCGACTACGCCGCAAAGATGCGCACCGGTACCGGACGCGTCTATCTCTGGGACGGCAAGAGCCGCGCCAACCCGATCGGCTTCAACTCCAACAACCCGGACGCGGATGCGTGCACGTTTGAGGCGGAGTTTCCATCGTTCGAGAAGCCCGTCGTGTTCCCGAGCGGGCGGCCTCCACGGCGAAAGCAAGACGAGTCACAACGCAGTTTCGCCGCACGGGAGGCGGCGCTGAGTGCCCCGTTGCTGAACAACGAACTGGAGCAGCTGCGGCAGTTGAAGCGGGTGCTGGAGTACGACCCGCTGGTGCACCTCACAGATGATGACAAGACGATTCTGTGGAAGTATCGAGAGCTGCTTCTCGGACGCCCAAAGGCCATGGCGAAGGTGTTCAGCGCCGTAAACTGGCTCATGCCGTTCGACGTGTACGAGGTGCATTGCCTGATCCATCGCTGGTACCCCCTGCAGCCCTTCGACGCTCTGGAGTTACTTGACGCGCGTTACGCTGACCTCGTTGTGCGCGAACAGGCGGTGGAGTTCATGGAGAACATGGCCGACCACGAGCTGCGCGGATGCATCCTGCAGCTGGTGCAGGTGCTCAAGTACGAGCCGTACCACTATTCGGCGCTGGCTCGGTTTCTGCTGCGCCGCTCGCTGCGCTCAAATCACATTATCGGACATTACGTCTTCTGGTACCTCACCGCAGAGGTGAAAGACCTGAGCATTTGTGAGCGCTACGGCCTGCTCCTCGAGGAACTCGTTAAGCGCTCGCCTCACCGCTGGAGTTACCTGCGGCAGGTGTACGTCTGCAACGAGCTCCTTCAGTGCGCACTCAAGGTGCAGCGGGCGCAGAAGAAGGACCGCCTCAATTGTCTGCGAGAGAGCCTGACACAGGTGCGCCTCCCGCACCGCTTCACACTTGCCTTGAACCCGTCGATGGAGTGCTGCGCGCTGGAAACCAATCAGTGCAAAGTCATGGACTCGAAGAAGTTTCCGTTCTGGCTCGTCTTCCGCAACTACCTCGACCAGGACGACCAGTTCTTCGTCATCTTCAAGTCGGGAGATGACCTGCGACAGGACCTGCTGACACTGCAGCTGCTGGAACTCATGGACAGCCTGTGGAAGGCAGCGGGGCTGGACTTGCGGCTCATTCCGTACGGCTGCATTTCGACGGGCGAAGGCGTTGGCATGATCGAAGTGGTGCTGCACAGTGACACGATTGCCAACATCACTCGCCGCGAAGGCGGTGCGCAGGCCGCATTCAGCGACGACCCTCTCATCAATTGGCTTCGTCAGTTCAACCGCGACCGAAGCGAGGTAGAGCGCTGCTTGTGGAACTTCGTCTTCAGCGTTGCAGGGTACACGGTTGCCACGTACGCTCTCGGCATTGGCGACCGGCACAACGACAACATCATGCTTCGCCAAGACGGCACGCTATTCCACATTGACTTCGGCCACTTCCTGGGCAATTTCAAGACAAAGTTCGGCATCAAGCGCGAGACGGCGCCGTTCGTCTTCACGCCGATGTATCTTTACACGATGGGTGGCGCCAGTAGCCCCATCTTCAAGTACTTTGTGGAGGTTGCGTGCCAAGCCTACAACGCCCTGCGCCGCCATAGCAGCGCCCTCATCATGCTGTTCATGCTGATGCTGTCGACAGGCATTCCGGAGCTGCAGACGCTGGACGACATCGAGTGGCTTCGAACGGTGCTGTTGCTGAACAGGACCGACGAGGAAGCCAGTGAGCACTACAAGAGTCTCATCAACGACGCGCTGAACAACTTCCGCACGCTGCTCAACGACTACATCCATATTATGGCGCACTGAATCTGAATTAGAATGCGCGCGTGCGTTCTGTTTTTTTTTTCCCCCCTCCACGTGCGTACCTGTGTGCTGCTTCTGTTTGAGTTTTCGTGTCTGCCTTTAGCGCTTGTCTTGTCGTCCGTTTCCGACGCTTCGAATCGACTTCCACGCAAACTGTTGTACTGCTTCACTTCCACAGCACTTTTGTTTGCGCTTTGCCGTGTCGCAGAAGCCCAAACAACGTGAAAGCAAAAAGCAGGAGGCGTCAGGTGCAAAGGTGGGGTGGCGCCGCCGGTGAGCAGCGCTCAAGCATGTGCATCACTTGCCTCGTCTTATCTTCTCGAGCTTTGGGCTTTTTCCCCTTGCCGTTTCCGCCGTGCGCTGACACACACACACACACGCACGCCAACTACAAGCCGCAGTGCACTGCAAGCAAAAAAAAAAAAAAAACTACCGATCATCCCCTCCGCAGTTAAAGGCACGATGGCTGCGTGGGGTCCTCTGCAGCGGCAGCTGGTCTCGTACCTTGCGCGCCACCCGCAGATCCAGCGGGCCGTGCGTAACGCGAGCCAACGCGTAGCCGCGCACCCCAGCTTCCAAAACGCGAAGGCGAGCGTTCGCGCCGCAATTGCCAAGGCCGGCGCGCGCGCCGCTGAGGCAGGTGGCGAGTCTGCTCAAAACCAGTCACATTCGGGCGTCCGACAGTCAACTGCTCATGGGTGGTGGCGTCAGGCAAGAAACGCGTGGCACAAACACAAGGGCCGCGTGATGAGCTTTGTCGTCGCCAACTTCATGGCGATCCTACTCTTTGTGCAATTCAGCCCGGTGCTGTGGCACTGGGTCAAAAGCGGTGTCCGCTACCTCACCGATGCGCCGATGCAGACGGAATCGGATCGCAAGGAGCGGCGTAAACGGCGTAAAGCCGAGACTGCGGAAGAGCAGCATGATTTCAAGGTTGAGGCGCCAAACGACAGCATGCGGGACGCGATCTTCAGCAGCGTGCCGCCGCCGCACGGCGCATCGGACAAACACGCCGCGCCTTCATCTGCGATGGCTCAACCGTCATGGCAAACGTCTTCCTCCCTCTTTGACGACACCTCGGGTGCGACGCATCACTCGAAGAATGTGCAGCAGTCCTTCAACGAGATGCACAAGGATGTCTTTGGCACCGCAGATGGCGGCGTGCCGATCGACTTCAACACCTCCTTCCTGGTCAAGATGGGCGACGAGACGACGTTCACATCGTCCCTCGAGCGGGAGGCGCTCACGGGCAACTCGTCGGCTCGTATGTAGGACGTGTTCCTCCGCTACAAATGGCTTGCCGACATTCTAGTCTGTCTGTCTTGAGCCGTCAGTTGCCGAATGTGCCTAGTTGTGGCACTCCCTCACATCTGCCGATCGCTGAGTGTTCACGCACAGAACTCTTCACATCTGCGTTGCCTTGTCCTCCAGTTTTTTTTTTTTTTGCCGCTGGCTGTCTAACCTGAAACCTGTGAGTCCACAAAAGTGACTGCGAAGACGACGGCGAGGATGTACACGAGGAGTACGCTGAGTTGGAAGCGGCAGGTGCGCCTTTTGCTGCCTTTCCGGTGCCGCTTCTTCTGGCGCAGTTGCTGGCACGCGGAGATTCATGCGTGCCAGTCTCTCCAAACAGCTCTACACCTTTGCAGAGTGCCCCCGCACGGACCTCCTTGGCTCTTGGTAGACGCAACGCTCTCGCTCTCCCATTTTCTCTCGCCTCCCTCCCCTATGCTGCTGCATCTGCAACGATGTTTTCCTTCAATTTGTTTTCGCTCACGCGGTCGCCTTAGAAGACAGCGTATCCGTTGGTCAGCGTGGTTGCGGTTTCACTTGACGTGTGGTAACGCAGCGCATCGCACACTCATTGTTTTTTTTTTCTTTTTACAGTTCGGTTCTTTGTCGGTCACGCCTGGTAAGGTGGCGGCGCGATGCTAAGCCCGCTTACCCCGCCTGAGGCGAGTCAAGAGCTGGTGGCTCTTCTGACGCTGGTGCAGAGGACGGGAGAGGTTGCGGTTGTGTTTCCGTCCCCGTCGCTTGGCGACCTCGAGATGATCACGCGCGAGACGTTTCGCCGCCAGCTGCGCATCGCCGGCGTTCCACGCGGGGGCTACACCATTCTACCCCCGATCCCGCTTTACGACGAGGAACTCCATGCGCTGTGCGCGCAGTATGTCGAGGCGAGCGATCAGGAGCGGGCAGAGCTGCGCAACTCCCTATATATGCGCCAGTTCACGCTCTTTGCGTACGGGACGCGTAACGACGGGCCGCTGTTCCACCCCGCTGACTACGTCAGTCGCATTCTGCAGTTCTGCTTTGTGTACGTTCACGCGCCAGCTGAGGCAGTGCCGTCGCTGCACGCCACAAGCCCGTTTCTGCACCTCACTCCTGTGCGGGAGATCTGCGCGATGCTTCGCAGCCAAGTCGGGGCCGCGCAAGACGTGCAAGCCGAGGTCGACCCCGTGGTGCCGGAGCAGCTCCGCATTCACGCCTTCCTGGACGTGGCGCGGCTCACGAGCGAGCGGGTGACTGCACTGCAGATGCCGGCGCCGGAAAACAGCAGCGGCACCGCCTCGAGCGCAGAGGCGCCGCACACGCCGAACGATGTGGCCCCTGTCGACCACCTTCAGCCCAGCGCCATCGGCGACGACTCTGACTCGGACGAGACGAGCGCTCTGGAGGACCTCACAGGCAGCGAGGTTGTGGACGCGGTTCACGACGCTCGCGCCAGGTACCTCTCCGCCGACGACTTTGAGCTCGTGACGAAGGCTAACACGTTCTACATCGGCGAGGGCGGTACACGTCGCGTCGCCGCCGTGTACATTCCGCGCGGCGTGACCGTGGATGTGTGTCACGCCGCGGCCCGCGTGCTGGAGCCGGCGGCAACAAAGAAGAACATGCGCGCGGCCGTCAACGGCGGCGTGCCACCGGACACTGGCATCGTCGGCTACTACGACTACCTGAACCATCCCAGCAAGTACAAGTGCAGGGAGACCGAGTACACGCGCAACCACCGGAGTGAGCTCGCGGAGAGCGAGCCGCTTCTGAAGCAGCTTGACGCGCTGTACAAGAAAGTGGCCCCGGTCCACTACCGACTGCAGCAGGTGGCCATCCCAGCCGAGTACCAGATGTGCGACACCGTGTTCAGCACTGTCACGGTAAACCGGAACTTCCGCACCGCCGTGCACACGGACAGGGGCGACTTCCGCAGCGGCCTCGGCGTTGTCGCTGTCATCAACGGGAAGTTCGAGGGCTGCCACCTCGTGATTGAGGACATCAAGAAGGCGTTTCGGCTAAACGTCGGCGACGTCCTCTTCTTTGACACGTCCCTCACGCACGGCAACACGGAAGTTGTCGGCGCCGCGGCAGACTGGCACCGCACCAGCGTGGTGTGCTACCTTCGCACGGGGCTGCTGTCGTCTGCGGCCGAGATGGAGCGTCGGGCGCGTCTGAACAAACTCATTGCCCAGCGGGTGCGCAACGTACAGGCGCGCCTGAATGCGGTGAACATCAACGGCGCGGACAGCAAATTGCCGCCGCTCTTTGTGCCGACGGAGCTGTCGCGCCACCTCGCCCCAGAGCAGTTTTCCGCCCTCGGCTTCATTGCCGAGCGCATGAAGAAGGAGAAGGGCTGCGTTGTGGCCATGAGGATGGGACTTGGCAAAACGCTCGTTGCCCTCACCCTCTGCTTCTCGCACCTGCGCACCGCTCCGCACGGCGACATCCTCATCATCACGCCGAAGCAGGTCATCAGCCACTGGGTCGAGGAGAGGGCTAAGTGGGCGAGGTACGGGCTGCAACTGTCGCACTTCGTGGCGTCAGACGGTCTGAATACCCTCCAGTTCGAGAGCCAAATCTCCGCGTACGTTGGCGCGAAAAGAAATGAGACAGCCAGGCCGGGCCACGTCTTTGTGATCAACGGGGAGTACCTCGCCAGCTTTCTGCGCCGCGTAAAGGGCTTCAGCCCGAAGCTGCTCATCGTCGACGAAGGACACCGGGTCGCATCGAAGGGAAGCAAGCTCAGCGGATCGCTGCTGCGGCTGGAGTGCAATGTCCGCGTCGTGCTCTCCGGAACACCGCTGCAGAACGACGCCGGGGAGCTGTACCGGCTCGTGGGCTGGGTGAATAAGGAAGTGACCGAGGTGCTGCCGCCGCAGCGCTTCCTCCAGCTCGCGGACGCGATCAACAAGTACGTGGAGGGTGAGAGGGACGGAAACTACGACGACGCCGTGCGTGCGCAGGAGTACATACAGGAATGGATGTGTGGGTTTGTCTTCCGCGAGCTGAAGTGTGACCTGCCACCCCTACACGACTACATCCTCATATGCGGCACTTCCGAGGCACAGAACAGGTACAAGAGGGCTCGCGAGCAAGAGTCGGCGGAGCCTCGGACCGCTCTGACGGCGGTTGAGCACTGGCCCGCTCACCTCGCGACTCACCCTGCGTGCTACCTCGCCTTCTCCACATCCAGCTACAAAAAACTGCAAAGTGGGTGGCCGGGAAAGAAGAGCACAGAGGAGCCGGCGGAGGACGAAAGCGCGGAGCGCTCGCCGTCGCTGCGGCTCACCCGCGACGACAGGGAGCAGCTGAAGGGGTACGCTGAGGCGGTTGAGAACGGGCGGGTTGAGGACTTCATCGCGCACAGCGGGAAGCTGCAAGTCTTGGCCCAAATCGTGCGGCGCGTCCAGGCGAAGAATGAGAAGCTCATCATCTTCTCCACCTACGTCGGCACCCAAGACATGATCCACCGCACTCTCAGTGGAATGCGCGTAAACGCCTTCACTATCCGCGGACGCGATGCGCAAGATCGGCGCCGGCAAGCGTTGCAAGAGTTCAGGGACGACCCAAACCTGACCGCGCTTGTGCTGTCGACGAAGATTGCCGCCTACGGGCTCGACATCACGGCGGCGAACCATGTTGTTCTCTTCGACACGTGGTGGAATCCGCAGCTGGATGCGCAGGCCATCGCACGGGCGTACCGGCGCAACCAGAGCAAGGAAGTGACGGTGTACCGGCTCATCTCGCCGACGGAAGACCAGTTTGTCGTCCACCGACATGTTCGAAAGCTCGCTCTTTTCAACTGTATTTTCCACCAACGCACCAGCCGCGAAGCTATGCCGGAGGAGCTGGAGGACTGCACCGAGACCGAGACCGACCCTGAGCGGCGAGAGTTCTGGAGGAGTCTCAAGGAGACCCTGCTGGCCGGCGGCTCGCCAAGCCTGGAGAAGCTCTACCGCTACGAGGAGCGCATCCGCGAGAGCGACAGCACGTAGGGCGCCCACCGACAGGACAAGTCCGCGGCATCCTCCTTTATTCTGTGTGTGCGTGTGTGATTTTCTCTCCATTCGCGTTTTTTTGCATGCTTTGATACGCTGCTTTCCCAAGCGCTTCCTCCCCTTTCCTCAGTGCTTTTGCGCCGCTGTTTCCCCCTTCCTCCCCCATCCATCCTGCTCATCAAGTCCATTCTCCCCTGCTACTCAGTCTTTCTGCTGCTTCTGCTTTCAACCCTTGTGTGACTCTCTGAGCGGCTGCCCTATTCGATTGTTAGCGCTTCTGTGCTCTCGAATGGCCAGATGCGGCGAGCTCCGCATCCGCCCCCACCCCTCTCCCCCTCCCCCTCCGTTCTCATCCCTTTTCTACTGAGCAGGAAGCGATACGGCGGCGAAGGCGGAATGTGTAGCACCTTGTATCAGTCCACGCGGGACTCTGCGAAGAGAAACCACAAACTGCACTGCCGGGTTCTTCACCCTCCCTCCATCTCCTTCAGTATTGTGACTGTGTCATGTTAGAAGGTGCGATCAGCTATCCGGGCCCACCTGCAAGCGTCGTACGCGCTGTGCAGTCTTGGTCGCCGCGGATCTTCTGTGCGCAAAAGCGCTTCGTGTGTAGCTTGTCAGCATGCTCTGACGTCCTTGCGTATGAGTCCATGTGTCCGCGTCGTGGCGCTGAGCTGAGCGCTGTGTTTCGCGCGTGCGCGCCAGCCTGTGCCTTTCTCTGCTGAGGCGTTGTCGGTCTGCAGAGCGGCGTTTTCGTCTTTTTTTTTTTTGTACCTAGCGAGCAAGCGAATCCCGCCTCCCTCGTAGTTAAGAGGCTTTACAAGCACCGCTGTTAATGGCATGTCCCCGCTGCGTGTACTTGCAGATGTACTCTGTGTGCGTTAGCACATACGCGTGGCAGGCAGGCTAGCCATCAAAACCGGAAAAGAGACAACTGAAGGGTCGCAAGCTTGACGCACGCGTTCACAACAAGAAGAAGAAGCTCGCGTTTGTGCGAGCGTCCAGGCCGCCCAGAAGCAAAGAGGTGGCACTCGCGTGGCGTAGCACGAGAAAAGGCAGCAGCGCTTGTGGCGCTGAGAAGTCTGGTGCCATTGGTGCGCACTATACGAGCAGGCTTTTTTTTTCTCTGCAACTCCTTGCCACCACTGTCTGTTCGTCTTTCCTCCATCTGCCCTTACTAATCGCCCACTGCCGTCTGCCCGCCCCTTTATTGTCCCCGTCCCGCGCTCTACAGCTGCTCCACCATCCACCACCGAAACCTCCCAACCCCCGCCCCCCTTCTCTCGTTTTCTTTTCTGCTCTGCTATCTGACGGCGACTGGCGGCCGCTGGCCACGCCGCCGAGGTTGAAGCCTCATGACAACCGTAAAGAAAGAGGTCTTGCAGGCAAGGAGTCTGCAAACATTGCAGCGTCTGCTCGCGCCGATCGTCGCGCTCTGCATTGCGCGGCGCCGCGCAAAAGCGGCTACAACGCATGAGGCTCGCCGCTACCATTCACCGCCGAGTGAGACACTTAGGGCTCTCCCATTCTTTGCGAAGTGGCCCGACTCCGCCTTGGAAGAGTGGGCGACGCGCGGTGTGCTGAGGGCGTACCGCAAGGGCACGTGCATTGGGTTCGCTCGTGAGCCCCCGAAAGTGGCGCAGGTGTACTGGGTGCTCTCCGGCAAAGTGACGCAAGTGCCCACGAAGAAGGAGTTTGGCGAGTGCGCCGCCGAGCTGCCATACTTGCAGCCAAGCGTTCCCAAAACCGGTCCTGCAGTGCTGCCGGCGCTCTTTGTCGAGGATGCAAGAACGACCGCGGCGCCGCCGCTCACCGGCGCACAGGAGCGCATCATGGACTCGTTGGAGATGTACCACGCCGGACAGCTGGTGGATTGTGAAGGCCTGTTGCTTGGTGGCGGACGGTACCGCTCACTGCGGTGTCAAACCGACGTTGTCCTGCTCAGCTTTCCCTTCCCGCAGGTGCTGCGCGTGGTGCAAGGCCTGTCAGCGGCGGCGCGCGACAACACTATTGACATTGCCCGTGCCGTGGCAGAGTCGCGAATGGCGCTCCTGAGAAACATGCCTTCGGTGCAGTCCCTCACGGAGGCGAATCCCGTTCTTCTCGGCCTGTCTCAGAGCGCCACACGAGCTCTGCGTCTTCAGCTGCTGCCTCACGTTTTCCTCCAGTTTGACACCATCTGCCACGACGTGGCCGACGCCGACGAGGTGCACTTTCTTCGCCGCGGCCGCGTCCAGATCGACGACGACATGGGCATTGCCTCCATCAAGGAGTCAAGGGCCTCGGCCGCCATCGGGCTGGACACGTTTGTGCGATGCCGACTGCCCGACTACTACGGGCAGAAGCTGAAGGCGAAGGCCGCAACGTACTGCGAGACGTGGAGCATCTCGGTTGCCAACCTGCGGGCACTGTGCGACGCCGCCACGCGGCTCCGGTGCACTCAGGCCTCTGTGTCGCTGCTCGGCACAGACATGAGTCGGCTCGCACTGACTCCTGCCCTGCGCGCGTGTCCGTGCTTCGCAGACATGACGGAGTCGGTGCTCAATGTGGTTGCACGAACACTGCAGCCACGTGTGTACAGTGCTGGCGATACGATTCTGCCCTCGAAGCGGTGTCCGGCGACGGGCATTGTCCTGGTGGCGGGCACCGCCTTGGTGCGGCCAGAGAGCAAAAGGGCCCCGTTTGCGCTACCCGGCGGAGAGGCCTGCTACTTCAGCGAGTGCTTTGTCAAAATGGAGCTGCACGAGTCTGTGGTGGCGCAGAGCAGCTGCATCGTGCTGCACAGCTCCCCGGGACAGATCCTGGAGAGCATAGAGCAGTTCGGTGTCTTTGCGAGGGAGACACAGGCGATGCTTGACGGCGCCCAGGCGTCCGTGAACCACCGCTACGGGACAGGGGCCAGCGACCTGAGCAAGGCGCAGAGCGCCGCGGCGGAGCGCGTCAAAGCCTACCGGCGGCGCTGCTTGGAGGAGGCTGCCATGGCAGCTCCCAAGGCACCAGCAGGCGCCGCCACCGCTGCCGCCAGCCCCAGCGACGCCGCCACGGCTCTCGAGAATGAGCTGCTGGTGAGCCTGTCGCTGCAGCTGCAGGCGCTGCACCCCGACGCCGTCGACGCGGCGAAGTTTGCAGTCTTCCGAGGGGCACAGCTTGCCGTACCAGCTGACACAGCGTCGACCACGGCACAGCCCGCCCCCGAGTACTTCACCGTGGACGACGAAGGAAACGTTGTCACGTGCACAGAACCGCACGGAGCCGTTGCGGCGCAGACCCTGGCGCTTGCCCCAGTCCCCGTCCCGCAAGCTGCCACCGTGCTGGCCCCACCGCGGCTGCAAGGAGACGGCAAGAAGAGCACGTCGGCGCCGCCTTCGGGGAGGGCCTCGCTGGCCGCACCCGCGCTGCGCACGAAGGTACGTGCGACTGCTGCGGTGCCAAAAAGTGAGCGCCGCGAGGTGCCCCCGCGGTTGAGCACCCTCCGCAACGCCGCCACGGAACTCCGCGACGAGGCGGACGGCGTCAATCGCCGGCGAGAGTTCCAGCGGCAGCTCGCGCGTGTCAAGCATGCGCCCTGACACCGCGGCTGAGCACGGTTGTTCGCACCTACGCGCCACCACGAGGCTTCACCGGCGCATTTTGTTTCCCCCTTCCCCCCCCTCCCCTCTTCGCTCCCCCGGGCTTTGCGCGTGTTGTCCATGTACGACGCCTGTGCGTCACATCAGAGGTTTTCTGTGCGGTCTGTCGTGGCCTTGTTTTTTTTTTTTCGCCACCGCCTTCACAGCGCTGAAGCACTGGCCCTGCTTCACCGTGAACGAAGTCGCAATGCTGTAGAGCACGCCTTCTCTCACTATCTGGGTCGCATGTGGCCGCCACAGCAAGGGCGGGCAAACCCACTCGCGCCACAGCGCCCTCACACCCAATGTGCACCGAACCGGTTCTCTCAGCTGGAAGGGCCCGTTTTCTCAGCTGGCAGCCGACGGTGCCCGTCTGGGCGGCAAGGAAAAAAAGCAACAAGCCGACATCTTACAGCCCAAGCTCCGTCTCTTTCACCGCACCACGCCGTTCTGGGTGCAACTCCCCCCCCCCCCTCAACTTCAGACTTCGGTTTGTGCTCCCCATTGCCTTCTGTTGTTATGTGACCACACCTTTTTCCCCCGCATCCATCCGGTTGTTCGGCGCTTGCTTCGTTGGAATCAAACGGCACGTACCAGTGAAGTGACCGCGTGCGCACATCACGAGGCGCGCGGCTGTGAGAAACAAGTCTGAGCTGGGGCCCCGCGTCAAGAGCTCCTTTGGACGAAGGCCTCTCCCATCCTCCCTCCCTCCCCCCCCCCTGCCTCGCTTCGAGTGACCGTGTGTCTTTTGCTCTGTCTGTCTGTCACGCAATGTTGGCTGGAGTCGCATACGTACTCGGGACAGAGAGCTCGGGCAAGACGGACCTGGTGCAGCAGCTTGAGTACGTCAGCCGGGGCCTCGTACGGGCTGTGCCAGCCACCTGCACGCCGACGGCGGGTCAGGAGGTGACGGAGCTGCAGCTTCGCGGCGGCGAGCGCAAAGGCCGTGCCACCGTGGTGGAAGTGCGTGAGCTCGGCGGGTCACTCGCGAATGCTTGGGAGAGCTTTATCGAGTCGCGCAAGCTCACGGACGGCGGCCTCAAGACGAAGTTTGTGCTCCTCTTCGTGGTGGACGCGGGTGCACCCCACCAGCTGCCCTTGGCTTCCGCCAAGTACCGCTACCTCACAGAAGGCGGCAGTGCGGTGTGCGCGGGGTGGCCGACGCTCCTTGTGGTGCAGAAGTGCGCCTGCCCTGGCTCGATGACGCTGGACGAAGTAGTCCCTTTTTTTGTTGACAGCATCGGGTCTGGTCCAGCGCCACAGGTTTTGGCGGCGGATTCGTGGAACGGCGTCGGCATCGGTGACGTGCTTCACGGAATGGAGGCAGCTCTCGGCGGCGCCTGACAGAACAGCTTTCGGGCACGCGCCGCCCCGCCCCAGCAGGGCGTAGTCGTCCTGCCAATGCCGCTGTCAGGCATCGCGGAGGAAAAAGACTCTCCCACCCCACTCCCCTCCCCCTCGTCGCCGATGTGAGATTGTTGTGATGGAAAGGAGCAGCGCGAACGAGCTGCAGTGTCGCAAAGCCTCGCACCTTCGTGCGTGAGCGGCATAGGACGCGTTTGTGCCTTGTGAGTCCGTGAGGTTTGAACGATCGCGCACTGGCGTCGTGCCCTAGCAGAGTACTACTCAGCTTCTTTCTGACCACCCTGTGTCCCTCTCCTCCTCTCTTTTCTGTGTCACGGGGTACAGTACGCACAGCTTTGTCACTCGAACAAGCTACGCACAACCCGTCGGAGGTGCACCCTAGCCTCGTCTAGCTGTACCACAGGTACTTATCTCTGCGGAGTGTGGAGCGGAGTGCGCCGCCGCCGCCCTCACCACTGATCGTTTTCCCTCTACGCTACACAACACACGCACACACACACACACAGAGAGAAGCCATCACCCTTCTTTTCCTATCACTCACTCACACACACGGGAAAGCAATCTAAGTCCGCCAGCAGCGTGCACCAGCTCTGTGGAGACGCAGGCTCCACCGGCCGGGAAATGAGCGACTTCGAGGTGGTCTCCTCTGAAGATGACCAGACGAACATGATCACGGTTGGTCGATCCGCTGAGGTGCCGACGTACGGTAACCTTCGGCCGTTCATGAGGGGCAGGTTGCTGTGGTCGCCGCAGGCGACGCACTGGATTCTAACCTTGCTGGTGCTCTGCGGCGGCACGGTGGCGTTCGTGGTGCTGTGGGGCTCGTTGCGCTTCACCGACCCGAACCTCTTGCCGAGTCGCTGGATGACGCAGCTGCCAGACGCTGTCGTCCTGCTTCTGACGCTGTTGTGCGTCGCGCTTTTGCTGCTGACCTCGCTCACCAACCCCGGTATCCTGCCGAAGAACAACACCCCACCCACGCTGGGCTCGCCTGAGGTGAAGGAGTACTGCACGACGCTGCCGTACTGTATGACGTGCCACATCTACCGGCCCTCGCAGGCCGGGCACTGCCGCCGATGCAACAACTGTGTTGCCCAGTTCGACCACCACTGCCGCCTCTTTGGCTGCTGCATCGGCGAACTGAATAGGCGCTACTTTTTGCTTTTCTTGGCCAGCATCACAACGTACACCGTTTTTATCTCGGTGTGCCTCACGTACTTCCTCGTTGTGGTGCCAGCCAGCGCCAATCTGGTGCGCTTCATCCTTTTCGCCATCGGGCTCACCATCTCGACGTTGCTCGGGCTCATCCTTGCCGGTTACCTCCTTCACAACCTCCGGCTAATTCGGATGGGCCTTCTTCACCGCGAATACATGAAAGGGGCCCCACCACGCAGCCGGGGCCGCACCAGCTTCTTCACGAACCTCGTACAGGTGCTCTTCCCGAAGAAGGAGTGCAACTGACTGGGAAACGGCCGCACTGCGATCTGTCGACGACTTCCCTCGTGCACACACGGCTTCTTCATCATCTCGCTCTCTCTTGCTTGAGATTGCGTCCATCAGAGCAGCGGCGCCAGGTCCTTGTGCCGTAGGGCCCCTGTGTGACTGAACTGCTTCTTCGCATTTGTGCAACCGCCTCGGTCGAAGCCGCATCGAAGAGCCGCTCGCTCTCATTCTCGCCGCCGCCACTCGCGTTCTCGGCGCGGTGGAACCCGCTGCGCCGCCCTTTTCAAGTACCACCGGCCTCACTTGTCATGATGCGCCCCCTCCGTGGTCCTTTTCTCTCTCGTCGCGTATTACTCAGGGTGTTTTCGTCCAACTCAGCGACGCACTGCGAGGACGGCCACAGTTTCTGCT
The DNA here is from genome assembly GCA_030849075.1 of Zelonia costaricensis. NCBI lineage: Eukaryota > Euglenozoa > Kinetoplastea > Trypanosomatida > Trypanosomatidae > Zelonia > Zelonia costaricensis. The sequence goes on along the minus strand of JASAOO010003328.1, from coordinate 25,340 downwards.
TATCTGTTTTTTTTTTCTTTCTGCCGCGCCTGTCATCGTTTGTCTGTTTGTTCTTTGTTTTGTGTTTGCCAGCATGTCCTCCTTGACGCTGAAAAAGACCATGCAGTGCCGCGGTCATTTTCTGCGCCTGCGCTCGGCTTCTTCAGCCACCTCCTCTGCTGACCAACGTGCCCACCCCCATTCCCCTTCCCTACATCAACGTCAGCGATGACGGAGACAATGTGCGGCGCGGCAGGCGTGTGAAGCAGTGCTCGTCTCTATTTTCACCTCGCGCGGTATGTGTCGTGTTTGTCGTTGAAGATTCGAACGCAGCACGTTACGGTGCTGCGTGGTGAAGTGCAGTGCGCATGCCGACGCGCTTTGGCTCTGTGTGGTGCACTCGGCCTTCTTCTTTTTTTTTTTCCGGTACGTAGTCCACGTGTAAGCTCGAGTGATGTAGGTGGGCTCATGCCGTTTCAGCAGCGATGGGCTTAATCCTCCTCCATCAGTGTGCCGTCGCCTTCTCCTAAACTGGATGACAACGAAAAGCAAGACATGTGGACTTCTGTAGCTGAAACATTGCACGTGCTAACACACACACACACGCGCACACACAAACACAAACACCCAAACACACTCTCTTCGATGTCGGAGTTACTCGAGTGAAGCACGACGAGGCTTCGCCGAAGTGCGCGCAGGTGCCGCTGGCACATTATGCACACATTTTGACAAAACTGGCACACTCTCTCGGCAGAGCGCGCGTGGTCGCACCCGCTCACAAACGCCTAATGCCGGCGTACGTACGGATGTAGCATTCACTCGTCTCTGAGCATTCTCTTCTGCCTCCACCTCCGTACCCCCAACCCCCCACCCACCCTCCTCCAGTGACGGAGCACTCGGATTGCTTCGACTTTCTTGTTTTTTTTTTTTTTTCTTCGCCCGCCTCTCTCACGCGAACCCGGACGTGCAGCTTTGCGGGTCATCACCGAAGCCGGGCAACTACGGCAAGGGCCCAGCAGCTTAGTGCAGCGATGCTGCGCCAACTCACGCACCCCGTGCGCCAGGCAGGGTGGTGCGCGGGCGCCCTGCCGACACCCTTGCTGCTCGCGACGCAGCGCCGCGCGGTGAACATGAACCGCAGCGTTCAGACGCGGTGGGAGATTGACAGCCAGACAGCATCACAAAAGCGCACCGACTACGACTTCGACAAGGAGCAGTGGATGAAGCAGATGCGCTTCGCCTCGATGGACTGCATCATGGACCCCGACATCACCCCCATCCGCTACACCTCCATCGCGGGAATGAAGAAGGCGTTTCGCCGTTTCGTGACCATGCGAAAACTGAATGACCGCCGCCCCGACTTTGACCCGGCGCAGCTAAAGCAGCTCTTTATGCAATTCAAGACGCTCTCGAACGACAAGAGCCCCGACTGCTTCAAGACGCTCCAGCGCATCACGACGCACGGCGAAGCTGACCGTATTTTGAAGGAGGTGAAGTCGCGCATGAACGACGACTTCGCCAAGAAGAGCTGGAAGTCGCTAAAGCAGCAAGACGCGAAAAGCACGTACGAGATCGAGGTCGACTCCTTTGACCTCGTGACATGCTACATGGGCCAAATGTCGCAGGACGACTGGCTGCAAATCACGTACCGCTGCGAGTTCCGTCAGCGCGCCGGCAAAGACTACGACTGGGAGAAGGCTCTGGAGTACCCTGTGTTCGAGGTGCGACTCGGCGACGGCGTCAAGACGCCGAACACGCACCCCTTCATCGTGGTTGGCGTGCTGCGCAAAGACGGCACGCGCTACGGCAAAGACTCTCAAGACGCGGCCGATCTGCGCAAGCAGTTCGACCGCTCTGGCCGCTGGTTCTGAGCGAGACTCTCGCTGGTAGGCCCATCTAGCGAACGTGGGCGCATGTGCGTGTGTTGGACGTGTGTTGGACGTGTGCTGCGTGCGTGCGTGCGTGTATGTCGGCGCTTGTAAACGCCTTGTCTCCTCGTGCTTGGCATCCTTACAGATCGAAAAAAGAAAAACGGAGCGACTAGTCGTCGCACCACAGTGTACGCTTTGGCGTCAGCGTTACGGATCACAACTAAGAAAGATGCATATCTCCGTGACCGCCTCCTGGTGCGGTCCCCGCGAGTGAAACGCTTCCTGCGAAGTCCGGATTGGGCATTCGAGCGAGGCGGTGGGGAAGGGCGACACGCGCTTCTGTACTGTACCGTGCCTCTCGATCATTCTCCGTGCTCCGCCGTGCGTGCTGTGGCCCTTCGCACCCTACTGCCCCTCCCTCTACCTCTACGACATGCCCTTCGGGGGGTTCGCGTCTGCAGCGCATTGCATGTGCGATCCGAGTTTCGGGGCTGCTACCTTAGCTTATGTAATTGGGCATGGGCGTGCACCTCGATCGCGCCCGCCACTCTGCTGCACCTCCAGGAACCTGCTACCGCCCCTTATCCTTGCTCTTCCTCTGTTTGCCGGTGCTGCCTGCACCACTTTCCAGTTCTGCGCGTGGGGTGCGCCACCACCGTTGACTTCCATCACGCGTCTCGCGCAGGGAACGGCCGCGCGATGGACCGCCTCGCCGGCAGCTTCCTCAGTAACGGCGACGTGGCCAACGCGTCGTCGCTCTACAACTCTCTCGAAAAGCTGAACCCTACCAAGTACAGCCGCATGGCTCGCATCTGCCGCGTTCTGCTCGACCCGCAGGCGGTGCCGCTGCCACACCGCCACCGCGACATCTGTGAGGCGCTCTTAGACCCGCTGGTGCCGCCGGAAGTGCTCCTGCGCGACTCGGCCGAGGACGTGCAGAAGACCTTCCAGCGCCTTGCCGTCTGCGTGCACCCCGATAAGAACCCGAACCCCAGTGCCAAAGACGCCTTTCTTAGACTTACAGCAATGAAGGATAAAGCGCTGACGCTGCTGCGCGACGGGGGGGAGCGCAAGCGAGACAGCGGGGCCGCCACGGCGCCGAGTGCCGCCGCCACAGCCGCGCCTCCCGGCCGCCACGGAAAGCCGAAGAAGGCTCACGGGACGAGTCCGCCCCCTGCGGCCAGCGGCGCGCGCAGTCGCCGCCCTCTTCACCCCGCCGCTCCTCCGCCGCTCTCAACCGCAGCTGGCTCGACGAGGAGCAGCAGCGCCAACGTGTCCAACAGCATCGCCCAGCTGCGGAGTACCAAAATCACGCTGAACGCGCTGAAGCGGAAGGACATCGCTGACGACTTTGAAATCTTCAGTGCCACGGCGCGCGCGACGGCGGCGCAGTCCAACGCGGGCCTTGACGACGTCGAGGACGATCACCTCGCCGCCACTGTGCCGGTGATGCCGCCAAACGAGCGCCCTCCGCGTGTGTGCCGGCGCCGGGCGCACCCCCCTGCAGCCGCTGAGAAGCCGTCGTCTGCGCCGACACCCGTCTCCTCCACGTCCACGCCGTTCTTGTCCAGCAGCCTCGGTGAGCACGGCCCTGCCATGTCGCCGCCAGCGCCGTGCACACTTCCAGGCACCGGGACAAGTCAGCAGTGCGTCAGCGGCAGTGAGACAAGAGAAGCAGAACTGGCGGCGTCGTCTCCGACATCAAACGAGGCGGCCGAGGCGTCTGACATTGAAGCCATTCGGCGGCAGATCGATGCGGCGTGTGCTACGTTGCGCGAGATGCGACTACAGCACACGGCCGTGCGACTCAACCTCGACCTGAGCTTCGAAGCCTACGAGCGCAATAAAGGTGCCGCGTGAAGGGCCGAGCTCGCGCTTACAAGGTTTGCTGGCCTGCAGCGAGGTCGAGCCTGTCACCTACCAGTCCGGACAAGAAGCTGCGGAGCGCAGTCTTGCTGTCGTAGAGAGAATGCTTGAAGGCGGTGTGCGTGCACTGGTGGAAACGCGTGGAGTGTCTCTCATGTAAAGAAAAGGATGAAGGGAGTGAGCACAGGGTCACAGGCGCAGCGCGGCGGCCCAACGCACGAAAAGAATCGCCGCGTGGCTCTTCGGTGCCTCGACCGTCCCCAACTGATTCCCCTGCCTCTGTCCTCCCACCTGCCGGAATACCGGTTTTTTTTTTTCTGGAAACTTCAGAAACGTTTTTGTTTGTTTCGTTCACGTGCGGTGTGCTGCTTGCTGCCTGTTGACGCTTTGCTTTTCTCTGCCCTCACCCCTCACAACCTCCCTTACGCTGCCGCACCTTCGCCTATCCTAGCCCACCCACCCACCCCCTGCTTGTGGGTGTCCGCTGCGTAGTGCCTGCGCTTGTGGGTCCCTTGGCTGCGCGCGTGCGTGCTGCTTCTGACGACGACGGTCGTCCTTGTCCCTCTTTTTTTGACGTGTTACCTCTGCGTCTTTTTGCTTCTCGCTTCCCCTCTCTTTTACGCATCAACTCGGGTCTTGGCGAATGTGCCACGCGGTGGCGCGCATGTCCAGCGAAGACGCAGTGTGTGGGAGCGGGAGCCGTGTACCTGCCCGCGGGCAACCGTGAGCGCAACCCTCGTCATAGCGCGAAACGCTGCCGATGTTAAGCGTCACAACCAAGAGAGACGGACATCCGCAACACAGCTAGATACACGATACTGCGCAGACACCAACACTCACACCTACAGAAGACAAAAGAGCAATCGGTTTTTAGTGCCTCCTGTCGCTGCGTACTCTCGCCCTTTGAGCGCTGCAGCGTCAGTCAGCGAAAGCCACGGCCGTGGCGGGGCGAGTGAGGCACAGTCTACGCTGTCCAACAGGTCGACATCACCTGCAGCAGTCTGTTGGCGGCACGCCCATCTGTCTTGAGGTGCTGCTTACCTGTCTCCTTCACCGCTCTCCGCTGTGCCCTTCTCTCCTCCCCTCCCGTCCATACCTCTCGCCTCCTCACGCACTCTCCGCGACATCGCCGCCTTCCCCCCCGCTCCCACTCCTTGTTTTATGCGCACGCAGTCCTTTGAGGCACCACGGAAGCATGTCCTCCTTCGGCACCTCCCGTTCGGGCCCCAAGGCCGCAGTCAGGCCCAGCAGCACCATTTTCTCCACCATCCGCAAACTCCCAGCGGCGGCGGAGCAGAGCAGCTCGCCGGCCGCCACCCCGGTCATCTCGCCCAAAGCCGGCGTCGCTCGACGCATCGTCTCCATCGACGGCACAGCTGCGGCCAATCCCGACACCGTCGGCGACCTGCGTGCGGTGCAGGGCCGCGAAGACGACGAGAACCTCACCGGCGAGCGAATCCGCCGCCACCGCTACGCGCAGCTTGTGGCGCGCCTCCACGCGCAGCGCAGTCTGTACCAGTCCACGAGTGTCTTTGTGGAGACGATGCTGCGCGAGGTGCGGCAGTCCGCCCGGGTCGACACCGCCGCGGAGGCCGCCGCTGCGACGTGGGGTCTCCGCCTTCTGTCCAAGAACATTGGTCACGGCGCCCTCGAGTGCGTCCTGCAGTCTCTGCTGCCGGCCGTCTACTGCGACTACTCGCCAGAGCGGCTGGCCAAGGTGTCGCCGGCGGTGCAGCTGCAGGTGCGCGACCCCGAGGTGCTGCGCGACAACCCGTACTTTACACACTCGATGTTCGTGGATGAGGTAACCGTTGACAAGAGGTCCGCCTCACACCTGCAGACGGCGCTGGAGGCGGCGATGCGGGCAAACGACCAGCGGCGTGATATGGCGTGCCGCCTCATCGACCGCCACCGCCAGCAGTGTCTCGAGGTCGCCTTTCATGGCTGGCGCAGCCAGGTTCGCCAGCAGTGTCTGCTGCGGGTGATGGGCAACAACACGGCGAAGCGACGGGGCGAGGAGACGGCGCGGCTGCGCGCGCAGGCGGTCTTCTCGCAGTGGAAGCTCCTGGTCGAGCGGTCGCGCTGCGCTTACCTGACGGAGCGGCTTCACGACGCGGCATTCCAGCTGGAGAACGCGAAGAACCAGTTTCAGCTGCAGTGCTACCGTGCGGACCGTCTCGTGCACACGGCGAAGGAGGCGACGGAGGTGCGGGACCGCGTGAATTTGATCAATGAAGATCTGCAGCGGCAGGTGGCGCGGCTAGAAGCGGAGCAGCTGCGGCGCGAGAAGGAGTACAACGAGAAGCTCACGCGGAACGTCGCGCAGCTGCTGAAGCTGCTCGGCTCCTACGACACTCTCGCGCGCGTCTTGCTGCACTCGAAGCAGATCACCGAGCTGTCGAGCGCGGAGCGGCGGACGAGTGGGCCGCCGCCGGAAGACATCGATGGGCCAGAGGAGATGCCGGGGGACATGAGCGAGTCTCCATCGCCTGTGGCTGCCGCCACTGACGCCAAGTGGGAGACTCCGTCGGGCACGGCGCTGCAGCTGCTGCGGCAGTGGTGCAACGGGGTGCTTGCGCACGTTTCTGGTCGCCCCCTGCCCTTTACCCCCATTCGCAGCTTTGGTGCCGACTTCGCCAGCGGTGAGCGCTACCTCTACGTTCTCCAGTATGTGTACCCAGAGGTGGTGACGACGGTGTTGTCGATTCATGAGATGGATGTCGAAGCGCGCATGCGCCGCATTCGCGGGTACGCGACGGATTGCGGCCTGCGCTACGCCATCGTGCCGTCCGACCTCCTGAACGAGCGCGAGGACCTGCTGGTGTGCTCCCTGAGCGAGCTGTACGCGCGGCACTTGCACCGCAACTGGGATACTATCATCGAGCGCTCCGCCGCGGAACTGGACACGTTCCGCGAGAGCGGGTTGGACCCCGTGCTGCAAGGCTGCTCCGCGGCTCTGACGCCGAGCGCGGGTCCGGATTCCGGCGGCGCCGCTGCTGTCACGGCCCCTCTCGAGACGCTGGACGAGGACGCCGTGCGCGTGCACATCGCCGACTACGCGGAGCGCGTGAAGAGCGTTACCGAGGGCTTCAGCACGTCGCTGACGGTTGAGAACGAACTCGTGAAGGCGGCGGGCGCAATTGCAGCACAGGAGGCGCGTCTCGGCTGCGAGAGGTTGCAGGGCACGCCCATTCCGGTTGTGGAGGCGGCTGACCGGCGCGCGTTCTGGGAGCTGCCCTCTGCAGCTCTCGAGGATCTGCGTGAGCTGCCGCAGGTCGCGCTAGAAGCCAAGATCTGGAACCTCGTCGTGAGCCAGTCGCTTCCGGCCGTGCTGCAGGAGCACGTGGACACCACGTCGCGTCTCTTCTTCCTGTACGCCGGCGAGAACGCCAAGACGATGTCGGAGGTGGCGTTCTGGCGCTTCATCGAGTACAGCGGAGTGCTGGTGGGCGCCGCGGAGGTGCCTGCGGACTGGGTGGCACGACAGTACGACCACGTCGTCACGCCGCAGCTAGACTCCGCCCTCCGCGCTGTCGCGCGCAACCAGAGCGAGATGAGCGTTCAGAAACTGCGCCAGGTTGCGTACCAGGAGATGGACATCCGCAACGCCACTCCGGTGCAGTTTGTCGAGCTGCTCGTGCGCATCGCAGTGACAATGGAGAGCGGCGAGCGCGGACTTGTGGAGGGGACGCGCAACTTGCTGCAGATGGTGCAGTCGCCCGGCCGGGAAAAGATGTCCCCCATTGCGCGGGAGCTCTTCACGGCTGAATCGCAGCATGTGCTGCGGTTTTTCTACGAGGACCTCTTCCGCGTGTTCCTCTTCTACGTCAAGCAGCAGGAGACGACGGGCAACATGCAGGAAAACGCCATGGCTACACAGAACGGCGGCCGCTTTGCTGCCCACATGTCTGTCACGACGCTGCTCGCGTTGCTCGACGACTGCCGCTTCCTGAGCGACAGCAGCGGCCGCGGCAGTGCTCCTGTGACGTCGTCGATTGATGCGACGCGGCCGCGCTACTTCATCAGCGCCACACACACACGCAAACTCGTCGCCTCGCTCGGTCGTCTCTGCCCGGGTGTCATCAGCGGCGGACTCTCCTTCAACCTCCTCGTCGAGATGCTAGCCATGATCGCCCACCACTGGTGTCCCGACCCCCTCGTCCCAGAGCCGCGCCGCCTCGCCTCCTTCCTTGCTTACACGGTGCAGCAGCTCAGTACGCGGCACGCCAACTCCTCGCTGCTTCTCGGCACCGTGCCAAGCATCAGCCTCGAGGGCACTGACAACGTGGACTTCTCCTACGAGGCGCGGCCCAACGCTCACGGACCCACTAGCTGAGCACCGAACCTACGCGCGCCGGCGCCGTATCTGGCGACCGCTTCTCCTCTTACACATGTACATAGCCGAGCTAAAATCGGCATCGAAGCGATTGAACGCGATTGTAGTGACAACTGCAAGAGTCGCAGCGCAGCTCTTCCTTTTTCCCTTCCAAGCAAACGCAAGCGCACGTCACATACTTGGCAAGCTGAAGAAGTGGTTCGACTGCAGGAGTCTCGCGTCGAGCACAGGCGATGCCGCGCTGTCTTGGGTCAGGCTGCCGCGGGTTCTTGAACGCGGCTTGACTTGTCCCGCCGGCCCTTTCCCCGTCCTCTCCACCACTCCGCTCTATCGCCTTCAGCACAAACGCTACGCCGCTCGAGAGGTGGTTCGTCGTGGCACTCCAGCCGCGGCTGCGTTCACTTGTGTCGCCCACTCCCCTCTTCTTTCTCTCTTGCAGGGTAGCAGGTCTGCCCCTCCTCTACCACCTTCTTCATCACCTGCTTCGTTTCCTCTGCGCCCCGCACCACCCTCCCCCAAGGCGTCGCTACCCCTCCCCCCCCCTCCCCTTCCTCCACACACACGCATCCTTCTCTCTCCTCCACCTCCACCCCAGCCCCTGGATTCTCCTCTCCGCCTTTGCGAGTGCGCACGTCGTAAGGAGCGGCGGCGCCTGCCAGCCTCGTCGCCCCTTCCACCCCCCCCACTCGCGCGGCATCTTCCACTCCTCCCTCGCTGCACTGCCGCACCTCTCTGCGCACGGCACGTCTTTCGCGCATGCGAGGGGTGGTGACTCGCACAGCCCTGGTGGGGTGGCGTCCCGATGGCTTCCGCCGCGGCACCGTTGTGCTGCGGCACTTCACGTCATTCTTCGAAGACGCACGCGGCAACACGGAGGAGAAAAGCGTGGCGGCCTTCGCCGTCAACGCTGATCGGCTAGAGAAGTCAAGCACGATCATTAACAAGAAGGCTTACGGCATCCCTTTTCACATTAGCGACGCCGAGGCTGTCGACCGCGTCTGCCGGCACCACGGCACAGCCGTCGAAATTGAAGGCGTGGAGCGTTTCTTGATGCCGTTCTGGCTCACCGAGACGTCGGCGGCGGGCACCTTCAAAGCCGAACTCCTCCAGCACGACCGCACAAACGTTACACAGCCGCACTTCTTTGTGTGGCTCGAGGGGCCGCAGTACGTATTTAACTACCCCTTCGGCGAGTACATGCCCATGAACCAAGTCTCCGCCTCCTACCGCGAGCCCCTCGCGGTTGTCGAGCGGTGCCTGAGCGGCACTCACGTCCCGTCAATGCTTCTCTCACGATTTGAGCTGCTGCAGGAGGTGGAAAAGATGCCGCACCGCCCCACCATAATCCCCTTCACCATGTCCACCATCACAGCCCTCTCCGTGATGGAGCGGCGCGTCAACCGCCGCGTCGTGATGAACCGCATCGACCGGGAGCTGCGCAAGTTTCACGGCTCCTTTGTCAAGAGCAACGTTGCGGTAACCAGCCTGCACATGATCGCCACAGGCATTCGCCCGGTCTTCCTGCCCCTCTACAAATTGATGGTGTCGACCGTGTCGCACGCGACGCCGGTGCCAGCCTTTGTCTGTGGAGCAACCGGCAAGGTGGTGGGGCCGGTGCTGCACGTGCCACGGCGCCGGCGACTGGGCGTCGCGGCGGCGGCGGTGGCGGGTACGCTGCTCAGCCTCGCCCCGCTCGTCGACCCCGGCATCGCCACCGCGGCGGCTCTGACCGCCGGCGTCTCCTCCACTGCCGTGGCGCAGGCGCTGCGGCGGACGCGCTACGTGCGGGAGCAGGTGCAGCAGCTGGCGCAGCTGAAGTCTGTCGGCGTGCTGAACCTCGTCGCCGACAGCGCGGGCTACCGGTGGACGCCGGAGGAAGAGGAGAAAGAGGAGTACGAGTACCGTGAGGAGCTGCGCCGGCAGGCGCGCGCCAAGGACGCCTTTGAGCAGCGGGTCAAGGAGGAGGCTGCGCGTGATCGGGCACGCGCGCGCGGCAACCACTTCGATCCAAAGAACCGCCGCCGCACCGACTTGGCGGACGTCGATCCGCTCGGCTACTACGAGCTGCTCGGCCTGCAGGGCAAGGAGTTCTCCGCGACCGCAAAGGACATCACCAAGGCCTTTCGCGCAGCCGTGCGCACCCACCACCCCGACGTTCACCCCGAGCTCGAGGCAGAGAACAAGAAGCGCCACATGCAGCGCATCATCGAGGCCTACAAGATTCTGCACGATCCCAAGACAAAGAAGTCCTACGACGCGGGCGAGATGAACGCCAAGACGCAGGAGGCTGCGGTCTGACGTGTCAAGGGGGTGTGCGGGAAAGAGGGCCAATCGAGGCCGAAGCGGCACTCAGCGGCAGCCCTGCTCAAGCCACAACATGGCCCCGCCGTAGGTGTCTGCGTGCGTGGGTCTGTACCCCTATCGCTGATGCTCCTATGCGTTTCCGTCTTGGTTCACAGCTCCCGATCTTTGCAGGGAGGCCCCTTTGATAGCGCGATCGTGTGGTGGCTTGCACCTCGCCCCAATCTCAACAATCGACAGAGGATTCTTCCCATTGTGCGTCACGAAGAGGGCGTGCGGCTTTGAGCAGCGTCGCCGATGTTTATGGGCCTCAATTGCAGTTTTTGCCAAGAGGTACGTGGATGTACCGTTTTCAAGTATCCTAGTTGGTAGCCTCGCAGCTCGCGGCTGTCCGCCACGCAAAGCGTGCCGCACCGCTCCCTCCTTTGCCGCCACCTCGACAGCACCTTCTCCAAGCACGACGCGTGCACGCGCGCGAGCATCACCGCCTTTAGCGCAGGCCGACTTGCCGAAAACGAAAACCGGCACGCCGTCTCCCACCTCACAACCACTACGCGTTCCACCGCTCAGTCATGTCGGTACCACCACCACCTCCTCCGGCCGCGGTACCGCCGCCGCCGCCACCCGCCGCGGTGCCACCCCCACCCCCGCCGGTGGTGTCGGTGCCGCCTCCGCCGCCACCTGCCGCCGTTCCCCTGCCCCCACCGCCGAGCGTGTTTGTGCCGCCGCCTCCGCCCACAGTGAGCGCACCGGTCCCGCTGCCACCACCTCCGCCGGTGGCGGTCCCGAGCGCGCCAGCGCCCGCTTCCCCGCCGCTGCCCACGGCACCGCCTACGACGCTACCCCTCGCGCCCCCGGCCCCCGCGCCGGCCGCCGCTCCACTTCCCCCGCCGCCCCCGCCAGCGCCTGCGGTGCCGCCCATCCAGCCTGTCTCGGTTGAAGCGTGGCAGGCCCTGGAGGGCGCGACGCGAGCGCCTGTTCCCAACATGGAAGGGACGCGCTACCTCGAAGTGGATGAGCGGGTTCGCGACGAGGTGTGCAAGTTGTACGTCCTCTCCAACTACGACGTCGGCACGCTCATGGCAAATATTGTGCAGAGCCTGCAGCACGTTGGCCGCCATGACGTCGGCCTCCTGCGCAACGACAACCGCACCGCCTTCACCATCACGCAATCGCCCGGGTACGCGCGGCAGGGCGACACGCCGGTGGAGCACCGCCGCCATGCCGTCGCCGACGCTGTCGCTCGCATCAACGCAGCCGGGGCAGAAGCAGAGCGTGCGTTTGCGGAGGCGGCACAGCAGGCCAGCAGCGCCGCGCCCCCTCCCGCAGCTCCCGCCGCGGCGTCGGCGCCGCCGGCCTTCCGCAAAAGTGCGTATGAGCTGCTCATGGAGCAGGTCGCAGCCATACGCAAGGCCGAACGGAGCCCGCAGAGCCGCCGCACCGCCTCCCCGCAGGGGCCGCCAAAGCGAAGCAGCGGCGGCGGCGCAGCAGCAGCAGCAGCAGCAGGGCCGTACCCGGCGGCGTACAACGGCAGCTACCTCTTGCGCCGCTACGGCGGCACCTTCGACCCACAGCGGCAGTACAACCACTACCGGTACCACGGCCTGCCACAGGACAAGTAGAGCGAACCGAGCGCATGTGGGTCTAGGCGATGGAGGTGGTGTGGACCACGGTCCCCCCGTCTTTCCCCTCGCCCTTGCAAGCAGGGGTGCGGCATACATCTAGATGCTACATAGATGGAGGCACGAGGCGTGTCGAGCTCACGTGTGAGAGTGGCACGGGGAGGGAGAGATGAGCGCAGCCGGCGCCGGCACAGGCGGCTGGCGCGCTTTCTTTCTTTCCTTCGCGCCTCCATGTCGAGAGTACAGAAGCAGCAGCACGAGCCAATGCGAGCAGTGCCCAAGGCACCGCCTCGGAACTGCAGTCAAATAGATGCGCTCTGCGTTTGCCTTTGGTCGCCGCCACGGAGGAGTGTGCGGCACGCCTCGTGCGCCCACTTCTGTGCGCCGCGGGAAGCCGGACACAGGCGTCAGCGCGGCGTCGCATGAGCGTCGTTTGGGACGTTGTACACCGCCGCCTCCGCTCCGTCTGCACCTTCTCGACTTCGCATCCTCTTTCCCCCTCCCACCGCCACATCCCCCCCCCCGCCCCACTCGCGCCTTTTTTTCTTTGCCTTCGAAGTAGCTGCATCGCCGCCTTTCGCCTCCGTGCGTCTTCCCACTTGCTGACCACGTCGCGCCTTCACAGCCGTACGCAGCGCCTTGCCTATCCCCGGTAGACCCGCCCCTTTTTTGCCTTTCTCCTGCTTGTCTTTTTCCCACCACCGCCACCGCTCACCAAGCACACGACATCTCAGCTCCCTCCCCTCCCCTGCCCGGTACCGCGAGCTCGCACGCTGTCTTAGAACGCCTCTATCGCCCCCCCCCCCTCCCCACACGCTGTTCTGTCATCCTCTGCCGTCCGCTCTGAGCGCGTCGCACCTCGCCATGCCCCGCCGAAAGATCATCATCGACACGGACTGTGGCGGCGACGATGCCATTGGCATCATGGCCGCTCTGGCGGCCCCCAACACCGACGTCATTGCCGTGACGGTGGTGTGGGGTAACGTGAACGCTGACCAGGGCATGGAGAACATTGGCAAGCTGCTGGACGTCTTCGAGCGCGACATCCCCTTCTACAAGGGCGCCGAGGCCCCGCTCGTGGCGGACGTGGAGACGGTGCAGTGGGGCGGCTTTGGCAAGGACGGCTTCGGCGACGCGGACTTCCCACCCTCAGCACGGGTGCCTGCGCAGTCCCGCACGCACGCCGCCCTCGCCATCACGGAGCTGCTGCGCGCCGCCAAGCCGGACGAGGACACCGTCTACCAGCTCATCTGCCTTGGCCCGCTGACGAACGTGGCGCTTGCCATGCGGCTGGCGCCTGATGTCTTCGGCGTGCTCGGCAGCGAGACGGAGCCGGCCATCACCGTCATGGGCGGTGCGAGCGAGGCGAAGGGCAACTCAAACCTCACGGCGGAGTTCAACATGCACTGCGACCCCGAGGCGGCGCTAGTCGTCTTCAAACAGCGTCACATGCGCCCCGTCCGCGTTGTGTCGTGGGAGGTCACCGTCGACTGCTCCATGACCTGGAACTTCTTCGACGAGTGGATCGGGCGCCGTGAGGACGGGGGCAAGGAGCAGAACCGCTTCCAGGTGTTTATTGAGAAGGTCTTCCAGCGCCTGGAGACCTTCACGCGGCCACACGCGGACGGCACCAAGGCGGACACCGGCGACGCCGAGGCAACGCAGGACAACACGTGCGTCATCCCAGACGCCGTGGCTGTTGTAGCCGCGCTGTTCCCGGAGAGCATCCGCGACCGCTTCCTCACTTACTGCACCGTGGAACTGCACGGGAGCGAGACGCGTGGGCAGACGTGCCTGGACTGGTACGGCACGGAGCAGTCCATGGCGAAGCGCGGACGGTGGCGCAACTGTGAGCTCATCACGCGCGTCGACAATGCGAGCTTTCTGGAAGTCATGAAGGACATGCTGCTGTACCAGATTTGATGCAATGTCGCTGTGGAAGTGGCGACGGAGGAGAGGAAGGGGAGGCACAGCGCGCGTGCGCACTGTTGTGTCACGAGGTCGTCGCAGTAGTGTCGCCCCCTTCCTCTCTTTGCGGTCTCTGTGTAGCCGCAGGTCTCTACCGCTCCACCCCTCCCCCTCCCTCCACCTCGTGCAACTTCCATCGGATTTTACCGGGGCTCACTTGCTGCTGTACGTGTACGAGTACGCGCGTACGCGTGTATCCTTGTGTGTTCGCGTTCTTTTGTTTGTTTGTTTCTGCGTCAGCGGCGGCTTTTGCTCTGTCTCCATGGAGGAGGGGGGGACGTTGCGCTCTGTCTGAACTGCGCTGCGCACCTGCACCTCCACGAGCAGCCTTCGACCCTTCCATGCGCCCCCCCCTCTCCTTCACATCCCGGCCCAGCCACGTCTGTGTGTGCACGTCTTCTGTAGCATTCGCGCCTCCTACCTCGACTTCACTTCTAGCCCTTTGACCCATGGCCACCAACCCCTGTTCATCTTCTTTGTTGAACCGCTTGTTTCCTAACTGGAAGAGGACGTCTGTGGCCGCTTGCAAAGCTGAGAAGCTCTCCACTCTTTACAAAGGAAAGTGCGCTGTGCGGCAGCTTTCTCCTCTATACAACGGCTCACAGACAGTGCCGGCACCAGGCTGGCGCAGCTCGACCCCGCACTCACCTTTTTGTTTTTGGTGACCCGTGGGCTGCCGAAGTGTTTCATCGGCGTTTCACGCCACTCACCATCACTCCGCGCCCTCCCCTCCCCTGTCAGGGCCTTCGAGCCAACCCCGTATATCTCTCTTTTGCTTTGTTGTCTGTCCTCTTGCAAAGTCACCGGTTCTGTGTGGCTGTGCGCATCGTTGTTCTTTTCCACCCTCTAGCTTCCCTTTTCCCGCAACGCGGACGTATGCTGAATGCGGACTCTGTGCGCTGTAGCGTGAACGGTGTCGTGGCCGAGACCCCTGACATCTCTGCGCAGCTCCCCCTCACCACCACCCCTCCCTCCCTCCGCCCACCTCCTGTTCTCCGCCCCCCCCTCCCCTCCCGCAACCCCCTTCCCTTCTTCCTTCTCCTCGACAGTCCGTGACGGTGTGCGAGCGACGGACCATAACGTTGACCCCTTCCCCCGTCCGCCCCACCGGCCTCTTCACGAATTGCGAGCGCGCACGTAAGGGCGCACCAGCCGCGCAGCGTTGGGCTGCAAAAAAAAAAAAAAAAAAGCGTTGACGTGTGCTGGCTGGTGCCGCACCGCTCGCCCATGGCTAAAATGTGTCTGCACATGTGTTGAACCACCGCCTGAGCGCAGGCATTGTGTACTACCGCGTTGAAGCACCAACGGGATCTCTTTGACAGGGCAAACGTGAAGCGGTAGGCGGCAGCTGCGCCGCGGCACGCGCTTGAACGACCTCCATGCGCGCACGCGAGTCTCCTTCCCGCTTGGTGCGCAAAGCCGCGTGCACGTGAGGGGAAACTCCACAGCACGTCGGGCACGGGCCCGTGGTGGTGCTCTCGCTGTGAACAAGGCGGCGAAGGTGGTCAGCCGACGACATGCAGAGTACGGTCGAGACTGGCCGCTCGATGGGCTGCGTGCTCCAATGCGGCGCTGGGAGAGTGGCAGTTAGACCGCACGCACAGCGCCGAGTGCGTGCTCGACTCCTGCTGCACAACGAAGTCGCTTTCCAACGCTCATTCTTCACATGCCCAACTCCGATCCTGACACGTTTGAAGTACTCGACCTTATACTTGCGCTGAAACGCTGTCGTCACGCACTCCCGCTGCGCACGCGTCGCCCGGTTCGCACCGAAGCTCCTCCGTGCCACCCACAGGCACACAGGCACTCACACACACACAAACGCAAAGCCTGCACCCCCACGTGCTGTCGTTTCAGCGAATAGCGACACTGGAGCCGTGCCTTCACTGAAGG
The DNA here is from genome assembly GCA_030849075.1 of Zelonia costaricensis. NCBI lineage: Eukaryota > Euglenozoa > Kinetoplastea > Trypanosomatida > Trypanosomatidae > Zelonia > Zelonia costaricensis. The sequence goes on along the minus strand of JASAOO010003328.1, from coordinate 9,504 downwards.
TGCAAGTGCGCCCACGGCACTCTTGGCGGTCATGTCCAACGGTGCCCTCCCGGCGTACGAGGAGAAGCAAAAGGTGTACGCGCTGCTCAACGGCACCTTTCATGCCGCGGTGGTGCTCGAGGTGGCCGAGGACGCCACGCACGGCGGCTTCCTGTACTACATCCGCTACGTGGAGCAGGACAGCCGACTGGACCAGTGGCTGCAGGCCAGCGACCTCAAGGAGCGGCACCAGGGCCGTGCGCAGCACGGCAGCGGCGGCGTTTACGAGCAGCAGTCGCCCAGCGGCATCAAGACACGCCGGCAAAGCCACGCGACGGAGCAGCAAAGCGCTGAGGCGGCTGTGGGCACCGGCGATGGTGTCAGCGGACCCACGGGGGAGGCGTCCGCCAATGCCAAGGGTGGTGGCGCCGCGCCGCACCTCGTGAAGGTCTCGAAGATGCGTGCACGCCGTGACAGCGCGTTCTTCTCGCGGACCAAGAACATCTACTCTATCTGCATGGGGCCCTACGAGGTCGAGACGTGGTACTTCAGCCCCTACCACCTCGCCCGGCCAGAGGTGCAGCAGCGCCTGCACACCGCCTCGCAGTGCGTGACAAGCAGCACCGAGCTGCAACTCGTCCCGTCCACCGGCACATCGAGCGGCGGCGCCGGCGTGGGAGGCGGCGGCGGCCTCGGCGGAGCGGGCAGCAGCGGAGTGGCAGCGAGCGGCGCCTCTGGCAGTGTGGGCGCGGGGCACGGCATGGCGGCGCGGCAGTGGCCGATCGCCACGCGCTCCTTCTCGCTGCACGTGTGCCCCTTTTGCCTGCGCCCGTTCCTGGACAACTCCGCTGTGGCGCGGCACCTGCAGCTCGACTGCCGGCGGCACCCACCCGGCAACGAGATCTACCGCGACCCCGTGCGCCGCCTCGTGGTGCTGGAGCTGGACGGCTCGCTCGAGCCCACCTTCTGCGAGCACCTCGCGCTTCTCTCAAAGCTCTTCCTCGAGCACAAGGCGCTCGATCACGACATGACGCCCTTTCTCTTCTACGTGCTTTGCTCCATCGAGACGCATGGGCTGCAGGTGCTGGGCTACTTCAGCAAGGAGAAGCAGACGCCGGAGCCGTACAACTTGTCCTGCATCCTCGTGCTGCCGCAGTACCAGAGCCGCGGCATCGGCCGCTTCCTCATCGAGCTCAGCTACGAGCTCTCCCGCCGCGAGGGTAAAGTGGGCACGCCCGAGAAGCCGCTGAGCGACCTGGGCGAGAAGCTGTACCTCAGCTACTGGTCCGACTCCGTCACCATGGCCCTCGCCCGCGCCGTCGAGGAGGGCCACTGCGTGTCCGTCGACTACCTCGTGCAGGCCACCGCCATGATCCAGGCTGACGTCCTGCGGGCTCTGCAGCATCAGAAGCTCCTGAGCGGCCACCAGCTCACCATCTCCGAAGACATCGTCGAGCGGTGTTACACGAAGCGGCTAAAGAGGGAGCGCGACATCTCCAGCTACACGTTCTACACGCACCTGCTCAGCTGGGCCCCGGGCTTCTACGAGGAGTTCCGCGGCGTGCCGCCCGCTCCCGTCTTCGTCCCGTGGCGCCAGCCGGCCCCACCCAGTGCGCACGCTGACGCTGCGTGAGGCCCGATGCCCGCAGCTCAACGCCGCCAACGGCGGCAGAGTGCGGTGCCCAGAAAAGACAGACTCGCAGGTTTGTTGTTCTGCGCGTATGTTTGACTGCGTAAGTGTTCCGGCGTGAGAGCCTGCGGAAAAGAAGCGAGGCAACTCGCCAATTGCGATGCTCTGCGAGTCGCACAACCGCCACGTGCATCGGGAAAAGGGGGGCACGGCGTCTGAGTCGCCGGTGGACACGCGACCCTCGCGGAGAAGGCAGAGGAAAAGCCGCGTTGCCACCGTCTGCTGGCGTGGTACGTGACGTGGCGAAGTCCAACCAACACGACCTAAGTGTCCCTCCCCTCCCCTCCTCCCCTTCTCTCTCCTCCTTCGCCTTGCGCACCTCGACTCCACCACCCCCGTAGTCGCCCTCCACCTCCGTTGCGCGCTTCTTTCTTTTTTTATTCCTTCGCGTGTCATAGTAGGCAGGCACGCACCCCACTTTTCTCTTGCACCCCTCCTCACATTAGGAAAACGCACTCCCCTCTCTCTCGCCTGTGCAATGCGCCGCGCCATCGTCTCTAGCGCGCTGGCTGGCCGTGCCGCCGTGGCGTTCCGCTTCTGCTCCGCCCCGGCTGCGGGCACGAACGCGAAGCTGGACGACCTCGCAGCGACCTACGCGCAGCTGACACTGAAGGAGGTCTCGGACCTGCAGCGGCTCATCTTCAAGAAGTTGGGGCACAGCGACGACTTCTACGAGAAGGCTCTCCTCCGCGGTCTCGGCGGCGGTGGCGGCGGCGGCGCGGTGATGATGGCACCGGCAGCGGTGGCGGCCGCAGCAGCCCCGGCAGCTGACGCCGCCGCGGCGGAGGCACCCAAGGCCGAGAAGAAGAAGGTGGAGAAGCTGACGTACGACGTGAAGCTGGAAAAGTTTGCGCCGGAGCTGAAGATCAAGCTCATCAAGGAGCTGCGGACCGTAACGAGCCTCAGCATCGCGGATGCGAAGAAGGCGGTGGAGAAGTGTCCTGGCCTCGTGGCTACCAACATGAGCAAGGACGATGCGGAGAAGCTCAAGACGCTGTACGAGAAGCTCGGCGCCAAGGTGGAGCTTCTCTAAACGCGAAGGCTGATGGTGAGATGCACGTGCATGTGTGTCTGTGTGTGTGCTTGTATTTGTCGGCGTGTTGCCCAGGCGAATAGTGACCTTTTGCTCTCAATTGAAGGTGAGTTTGTGTCGTTGTGGCGGTAGCGTAGGTAGCGCAACTCGGCCCCGCCGTCGGCCGTGATGCACGCGTAAGACGCGCGAGCAAGTTGTGTGCGTGCGTGTGTGTGTTGTTTCACATGGGCTGATCTTGTCCCTCAGAGGCCAACGTATCAGCTGTGTCTTCTTTGTTTGTGCCTCGTTGCTCCGAACCTCGCGGAGAATCGGTTGAGCCCCACATACTCGATGAAAGAGCAACACGAATCGTGGCCGGGCATCGCTGTCTGTCTCCGCTGGCTTCTGCGCATGAGGGAACGTGGTGTTCCCGAGCGCGGGTGCGCGTACACGAGGCGTCCGTGACTCCAATTGTGAGGCCTGCGCCTGTGTCAGAGTGGGACTCCTCATGACACCTCCTCCTCTGTCAGGGTCGCCACGTACACGTCGCTGCGCACGGACTGGAGGACCTCACTGGCGCGCGAGCTCGTGCTCGGATTCATTGCGCCAATCACAGCTGACGCGTCGCCGCCCCCCCCCCCCCCCCTCTTCTGCCTCGCACCATCCTCCCTCCATCTTCGCCGTTCCCGCTCCTCCTTCCTCCACTAATGCTCGTCATCTCCCTTCACCACCGCCCCGCACGCCCTCTCCTCACATTTCCGCGGCACAAGTGCGACCAGCACCCACACGCACACACACACCCACGCTGGTGGACGCCGTCGTCGGGCCTGTTGGCGAGATGACCTACTTCGCCGTGGAGGACATCACAGCCCGCCGCATCAGCGACGAGGACGGAACCGTCGAGTACGCGGTGCAGTGGAAGGGCTTCCCCGGCGGGGCGACGTGGGAGAAGCGCGAGCAGCTCACTGAGAACTGCGCGGAGATGGTTCAGGTCGCCGACCAGCGGTGCATGGACGCCGTGGACGCGCAGCTCACGCAGTGGCGCGATGCGCACTGGTGCAGCTCTGCGGGCGACGGTGCGGCACGAGGTGCCTCGTCAGCGCCGCGGCGTAAGCGGAGCCGGTCAGGCACCCCAGCGCCGGTCTCGGGCGACGCGGGGCAGACGGAGGTGCTGAGCGGGGTGCTGCTGCGGCCACCGCACCGCCAAAGCAGCGGCGACGCGTGCGGCGGCCCACACCGTGCCGCGGAGGAGGGCACCGTCCTCCTACTCGGTGAGGTGGTGCTGGCCGAAGAGGCAGCCGCCGCCCTCAACCGCAGCGGCAGCCACCAGAAGAAGCGCCGCCTCCCCGCCACCGGCGCCGCCGTCGCCCTGCACACCGCGCCAGCTCTCGAGCTTGAGAAGCGCTGGCGCGAGACGCACGGGCAGACGCTCCTCCACAGCGTCGAGGCCGCGCAGTCCATAACGCCCTTTCACTCCAGCTTCCGCCTCTACGGCGAGGATGCGGCGGCGGACGCGCGGCGGGCGGTGGCGCAGGAGCTGGAGCGCTCGTCGCGGCTGCGCATCATCAGCATCGCACCGCCTTACACGACGCGCAGCGGAGCCGTCTACGGCGCACCCGTGGCACTGGACGCCCTCGTTGGCGAACGTGACGTGGAGCAGCTGCGCCTCAGCGTTCAGCTCGAGTCCCCGCTGCTCAGCGGCACTGCCGCCGAACTGGTCAAGCCGCACGTGGAGCAGCTCGTGGTGCGGTACGTCATACCGGACCCGGCCCCGGCGCCCACGAGCAACGCTGCTTCCGCTGCACCCGTCAACGACCTGTTCCCCGCCAGTGGACGCGTCACGTCCATGCCGCTGTCGGTGTTTCGCGTTGCCTTCCCACAGCTGCTGATCGATTACCTGCTTGAGCACTCCGTCGTCTTGTGCTGAAACTCCTTTTGAGTGCCGTGAGGACTCGTCAGCGCGGCGGCCTCGTTGCGCGGAGTCCGCTTCATAGAAGACGAAACACGCGCGGGGGGCACATCAGGTGCCTTCACACCTCCCTCCCCTCTCCCTCCCTCCTCTCTCCCCCCGCCTAACAGCGCCGACTGAAACCGCCCCGCCCTCCGCGAAACACGGCGTCGCGTCCCTCTCGGGAGTTCAACGAGGCGGGGTCGTCCGCACCGCGTGTGAGCCTACCCGTGTGGCGCACGTCACGAGAGCTGGAGCTTCTCTCGTCCCTCATCGTCCGACATACTGCCTTTCCTCCTTTCTCTGCCCTCTGTGCAGCGCCAAGCCGACCGCCTCCCCCCCCCCCCTCACGAGCCCCACCCAACACCGCACCCCACAGCAGCACACCCCCTCCCCCCCCCCACCCGCCCACTCCCGCGCACACAGACACCTCAGCACACAGAACGATACCGATAACACAGCATAAACAACGGAGTACCGCCCGCACAGATCAGCGGCGGACGCCCGCCCCCCTCCCCTCCCCTCCCCTCCCCTCTCCTCGCGCACCCGCACACACCCTCGCACACGTCTTTGTCTGGCTTTGCTCCGAGCATTGAGTGTGTCGAGTCGAACCTCCTCCTCCCCCTCCGCCCCAAACCCGACCCCGATTCCTCTCCCACCCCCATCGATATCGGCGCCTGCACAGAGCAGCCCGCTGGTCGCGGCGCTATCTTGCGTTTGTCGGTTCATTTCCTTCTCACTCACGCACACACCTAGAGGCACACCTTCATACAGTCAAACAGCCAGAGAGCCGCAGTCGTGTTGCACGGCAGCGACGCGCAAGAGGCGCAGACATACCCGCCCCAGGCACCCTCCAGATCTCGTGCGGCGTCGAGGCCTCGACGAAGACGCCTCGCTGCACGTGAGACGACGCCGAAGCAGTCAGAGCACAACAGAGACCGCGAGAGCCGCCAAGCTCCTGCGGCCAGAACGCCTCCCTCGCCTCCACTCCCCGTCTAAAGAAGAGCCGCGGCGTCTCGTCCGAACCACGTACGGCCTGCAGCGCAGCTCGATGCCGCAGCTGGAGCAGCTGCACCTTTGTTGTGCCGCCGCGTCGGCGCAAAGTCACATGAAGGCGAGCGCGTCAGCTGCGCCGCCCTCCCCCGAGGCGGATGTGCCGCTCCCCCTAGCCCCGCCCGTCCCGCGGGCAGTCCTCTTCAACAGCGTAGTGGGCACCGCCTACCAAGTGCTCACCTCCGCCTTCGCCAGCGCCCCGCTGACGTCCGTGAACATCTTTACCGTGCAGCGCTTGCCGCTGGTGAACAGCCATCTCTTCTCTTTTCACATGGCCGCCACCGCGCGGTGTCGGCTGCCCTTCTGCGTCAGCGATAGGGGCGTGACGTGGAACGACATCGTCATGACGCTGCTGCTGCCGCACGCCGCCCCGGTGCCGACGTCGCTGCAGTGGAACGTGCAGGTGCTGGGCCAGGACGCAGTGACGGGCGTATGGGGACCCATCACCCCGTCCCTCTCCTCGCGGCTGGAGACGCGCTACTTCCTCTGCACGGACGTCGAGGTGCTCTTCCGGCACTACCAGACCTCCACCCTGTACATGCAGGCCGTCCCACTGGCGGGTGAAGCAGCGGGCCCCGACTGGCTCACACCGCTGCAGCGCAGCACCTCGCCGGGCGCGACGCCGCCGCCGGCGCCGGTGAAGCCGCCGCGCCACGCCGCCGCTCTGCAGACGACCACGACGCCACCGCCCAGCCGGCGGCTCCCGCCGCGCCGCCTCGCCGCCGACTTCGACAGCGCCGTGCGGCCCGCAATGTGGTCCCTCGCGGCGTTTGTGCAGCAGCAGCGCCGCTGGGGCTGCAGGTGCAGCGTGCTGCGCGACCGCATCGCAGGCCTCGCGCCGCGCGAGGTGCTTCGGCTCGTGTGGGCGGAGCTGCGGCTGTGCAGCACCGCCTCGGTCGTTGGCCGCGCGGTGGCGGCAGACACTGCGGACCCCGGCGCCGCCACGTGGGCACTGAGTTTGCTCGAGCACGAGTGCGTCGTACTGACCGACGAGGTGCACAGCATCTGCGCCGCCCCACCCGCTGGCCAGTCGCTCCCTCTGCGGCTGTGCTGGAAGCGGCTGCGCCAGGCTGCGCAGGTCGCCTGCAAGGTGGTGCAGGTCGTGGACTCCGTCCTCAGCGCCGCGGGGGCCGCAGAGCGCGCCGGTGTCGTGGCGGCTGACTTTCCGCGCGACTGGCTGGCGCTGCTGCTTGCCTCGCTGCGGCTGCGCGGACTTCGGCACCTCGCCCTTGCCCACGCGTCGGGCGCGACGGCGCGCGCAGATAAGCCGCCGTTACTGCATGGCGCGACGCCGGTCTGGGCGATGGAGGTGCTGGTCGACGAGGCAGTGCAGACGGCTGGCTGGGTTGTCGAGTCGCTTTGCAGCCTGTGCGAGCGCAGCACCGTGCCTGGACTGCCACACGCCGCCCTGCTCGAGCCGCTGCTGGGTTGCACCCTCTCCCTCGCTGAGCTGGCGGCTTACCTGTCAACCAACACGTCACACCGCTGTGCCCTCATGAAAGCAGCCGTGACCATGTGTCGCCTCCGCGTGTGTCTGCTACGCGGCGACGACGGCGGAGACGCGCGGTGGCTGCCGCAGTGCGTATACGACGTCGTGGCCCGCATGCAGAGCAAGCTGGACCGGGTTCCCCTCACGTCAGACGCCTTTGCCGATTACGCTTCGCTCCTCCGCCTCATGCGCGACTCGGCGGCCTGTGTCGCGGCGCACCAGCAGGCGAGCAACCACAAAAGGGGAAGCACCGCTGCCGCGACAGGACTGCTGCCTCTCGGCTACATCATCGCCCCCACCCCGACGCTCGCCGCTGTGGACGCCGCCTACATCCGCGGCAACACCGTCGTGCGTGAGCTCCGCAGCGCCGCCGCAGCGGCGTGGCACGCGGACGCTGAAGCGCAGGAGGACGGCGACACGGGGGATGAGGAAGACGCGGAGGAGGCCGGTGCGACAGAGCCGCCGGACGAAACCGACAGCTCGAACGCGCCGGAGCCATCAGACGGCACCGCCGAAGGAGTCGAAGCCGACAGGCCGCGCGCCAAAGGCCGCAAAGGCACGAGTAGCACGGATACACCCCACAGCAGTCTGCAAGAGCGCAGCATCAGCACACCTCGGTAGGCTCAGCAATTCACTGGGCAGTCGCACGCGACCGAAGCCTCGCTACGCCGATGCTCACTCACGCTAGCGGGCACAGACGGGGCACGCACGCAGAGAGCAGCACCCGTCTCGTGCGGGCGGGAGGACACTCCGCCTGCACCTCCTTTGCCCGCCTCGCTTCCTTCTGTTTTTTTTTTCTTTTTGGGGGCGAGCGGTGCGCGTCGCGAAGGCGCCAAAATGTGTTCCGGCGCGCGGCTCGTACACTCCGCGCCCCCCCCACCCACCCTTTTCCTTCTCGTTTCTTTTACTTGCTTTCTGAACAGGGCGACGCGACGGTGTCTTGACGGCGGCCGCGGTGTGCCCTGAGGTGTGATGGGTGCAGCGGAATTGCGCATGACGGAACACCACCGTCTCCTCCCGCTGGCCCCGCACCATCGCCCCTTCCCCGACTCCTCACATGTTGGGCGGACACTCCCTTTGGCGGAGGGAGCGCAGCAGCCGTCTGTGTCTGCTCCTCTCTCTCGCTCGCTCGCTCACCAGCTCCACAGCAACGAACCCGGCTATTCCAGGGGCGCTCAGCGCAAGTGCGGTGCGGCGAAGGGGCCGAAAGGCTCTGCCGTCCTCTGTTCTCCCGTAGTGTGTTCTTCTTGCCAAAGCGCGCCTAAGCCTCAGTCTTTGTGTGTGTGTGTGTGTTTCGCACCGCCTCGTCGCATGCATTTTGTTGTGCGATCTTGTCTTGTTTTTGCGATGTGCCGGCCCGGCCAGCTCGTGTGCGTCGGCCGCTGCGGTCGCGCTTCGCAGTTCCATCACTGGATTGAATCTTCTCCCTGAACAGTCCTCTACCTACGGGCGATTTTGGTGCGAACTCGCAACGCGCTGTAAGCGCGATCCATAACAACCGCCTCTTCTCCTCCTCGCGTCCTTTCATGAGCGGCGACACGAGGATTCGGGGCCGCGGTGTCCGCGACAGTGGCAACATCCACACGCCGGCGCAGGGGTGCGCCAGAGCTGTAAGCGGCGGTTCGTTGAGGTCGCTGCTGTGACGGCGCTGACTCGTGGCCTCTTCTTTGAGTCAAGGTTTCTGGTGCTCCCCAACTGGCGTCTCTCGCAAACCTCCTCGCCGCACGCCCGCCACTGCACGCCTCCCTCGCGAGCTTGGCCGTCCCTAGCTCCCCCCCCCCTATCCCCCCACACCTCGCTGAACGAACGGCTCACTCCGCCCCACCACACACTTCTCTCAGCAAACCCACTATCGTCTTGAAGTCTCCCCTCCCCTCTCCCTCCCCAAACCTCATCCCCGTCCCCCTCCCCTCCCCCGCAGCTTCCACCCCGACACCATGCAGGCCTACGAGGAGCTGAAGCAGCTGCACGTGAAGCTGCACAACCTGCGCCACCTTCTGGCCCTCGGCGCCTGGGACATGCAGACGAAGATGCCGCCCAAAGGTGCGACGGCGCGCGGCAACGCGCTGGCTGAGCTAGAGGCGCACGTGCACGCCGTGCACACCGCCCCCGCGTGGCGCAGCTGCTGCAGGGGGCGCTGCTCGTGAAGGACCAGCTGGCGGAGGTGGACCGCGCAAACCTCCGCGAGATGGCGCGCCAACACGAGCTGGCGTCGCAGCTGCCGGAGGAGCTGCTGCTTCGTCGCACACATCTGACGACGCGGGCACAGCAGCTGTGGGTGAAGTGCCGCGCCGCGAACGACGTTGCTGCGTGGCTGCCGACGCTGCAGGAGC
>JASAOO010003327.1:0-41679 GCA_030849075.1 Zelonia costaricensis | reverse complement strand
GGCGGCAAGCCAGCAGTTCCCGAGTGTGATCTGCACGGCGGGGTTGGGTGGGGGGCACTTCTACGCGCTGCCGCCCCGCTACTACGACGATCGGCGTGGGTGGTTTATCAAGATGGGCCACGCATCGAACTGGTTGGCCGAGGAGAAGGACTCAGACATCAGCACACTGGCGGGGGCGATGGAGTGGTACGACGAGGGCAAGGCGGTGCCGCCGTCGCACCCAGGCGTCCGGGCGCTGGTGGCGAGCCTGACGCAGCTCTACACGGCGTGGCCGGCACTGCCCGACTTGAGTGACCATGCGAACTGCCAAGTCGTGCGCTGCATCTTCGACGAGACAGAAGACGAGGTGCCGTTGATCGGGAGTGCGGACGGGCAGGGGCTGTACTGCGCCATTGGCGGGTGTGGGCGCGGGGCGAAGGCGTGCGACCCGATCGGCTGCATCGCGGCGCACCGGCTGCTGGGCAAGGAGCTGCCCCCCGCGTACGCCTTCGCGAAGACGCTGTTCGACCCGCGGCGCGGTGTGGCCGCTGCCACTGCTGCTGGTGCGGCGGCGCAGTGATGAAAGCTCTGGACATGACGCGCATTGCGCTTGGCTTCTGTGTTTGTTGCTTCTCTGTGTATGAAGGTACCTTCGGGCCCCCCTCCCATCTCTCTCGCTCGGCGTGAATTCGATCTTATCGTGTTGTCGAGTGGTGGTGTTGTTCGCTCGATCGAGCCCACCGCTGCCGTCATGCTTCTTTCCTCGACTCGGGCCACCAACTGTTGCGCTTCTCTGTTTCTGCCGGTGGGCTGTGTGTGTGTGTGGGTGCGGCCATGCCGTGGTGGTGGTCGCCGATGCACGAGTCCGCGTCGGTGTGCATGCCCGCCCGTCCCTGTCGGGCGAACAGACGCACGCGACAATGCGTCTTCTCGTGTTAGAGGATGCACGCTGTGTCTGTGTGTGTCTGTGTGTGTGTGTGTGTGTGTGTGTGTGTGCCGTCCCCTTGGAATCCTTGACAGCGTCCTAGGCGATTCGGTGGTCTGAACAAGCGAAGTTCACACGCTGTATTGGAAGAACGCCCGGTGCCGCTGCTACCAAGTACCGCCACAACCGCCACTTTCTCGGAGCAGTATCAGCCCCAACGGAGAGCAGACACACACACACATACACACATACTTACGCGTACAGACACGTCTCGCTCCTCTCAACACTGGATCCTGTAGAAGAAGTTGTGAAGGGCTCCCCTCCCCCGTCATCCCCGTCTTCTCCTCCGCCGCCTCCTTGCTGACTACGCTTAGCGCCGCACCGCACCCCACGAGTGTGGGCGGAGCACCGAAATGGGGAGCGAGGTGCTTGCGCAGCACGCCGCACCGCACCACCGCATGCGTAAGTATGCGTGGAAGTGTGTGTGTGTGTGGCGCATCGCTTCAAGGTGAATTCGCTATGCAGCACGTCAGCCATGTCGCGGTCATGGCGACGCCTGTCTGCGTGTCTGTGTTTCTCTTCCTGACCTCGCCTCCTCCTCCCCGCCCCCTCCCCCTCTCCCGCGTCACCTCACTCACTTCTCTGTGAAGGGGGTGGGGGTGGGGTGGGGTGGCGCTGATGAGGCCGGCCCGCCACCGCCTTTTGGCGTGTATCGTCTCGCGCAACGTCCTGTTGTACTCCGCGTGCGTGTGCGTGTTCGTGTTTCCTCATGTTTCTTTCTCTTTCCAAGACTTCCGTGTGTGTCCAAGTCGACGTCGTCATGATGAGCTTCGCTCCGTTCTTGTTTCTAGTTTATAAGTGAGTTTGTGTCGAGCCTCTCGCCACACCAGCAGGCGTGGCTCTCCCTAGTAAGCCAGACAGGGTTGGGGGGTGGCACCGCGCCGGCAGCCAGCGTCGCCGATGCACACACACACACACACAGACACAAACACAGACACAGACACAGACACACTTCACCACACCGCATTCCACAAACGCGTTCTTTTGCTGTGTTCTTATCATGCGTCGTCGTGGTGATGCCGCGGCTCAGGCGTGTGTGGCCTTTCCCGTCCGCGTGTGTCGTACCTACACTCAGGTTATCCACGGCACGCACGTTGGTACGTACTCTGCGCTCCCGCCTCGCACCACCGCTGCACGCATCCGAGACGCGCTGTGCATGCGACCCCTCTCTCTGCTGCACCTGCACGTCTGCGCAAGCGAGAAGCTTCGCGCGGATGGGACAGCTGGGCCAAGAGGGGAGGCTTGGAGAAGTGTGCTGGCAGACGGCGAATGCAAGTGCTGAGCTGCGGTCACGTCTGTACACTCCATGCGAGAACCCCCCTCTCCCGCCATCCCTCCCCGATCCCATCGCTTCCCCGAAGAAAAGGATAAGACGGCGTTGAAGCTTCCATTGATCAGGGATGTGTGCGGAGGCACGCATCACGTTGTGTGTGTGTGTGTGTGCCGGTGCGTGGGGCGGGCAGGTTGTGTGCTTCATCCTGCTGCACACCGCTGTGCCGCCTTGAACGGGTAGAACTCGGAGGGGGGGGGCGGACTGCCTTGACAAGAGCGCCTCCCTGACCTGCAAGACGGCACTTGGGGATGCACTCAAGCTGTGTAGGGGGCCGGATGGATGAGGAAGTGTGCCCCTCTCTCACTGCTCTCGTGAGTGCGGATGCGCAGGGTTTGATTGCGTGCCAGTGAAGCTGTGTGTCGGTGTCGCCACATGCTCACGCACACCGACATCTATGTTGCTGACAGGCTCCACCCCTCTCACTGGTTTTCTTTTCTCTCCCCTTCTCTGTGTTGCTCGACAACGCCACCGGCGTCCACACACACACACAATCACACACACACACACACAGTCTGATTTCTTTATCCGTATCGATTTCTTTATCCGTATCGATTTCTTTATCCGTCTCGATTTTGTTCTCCGCTCCTTTGCTCTTGTTTCTTCTTTGAACGACTCACGTCAGCGTAGCGACGCTTCTTGATGGACCCTCGCGCAGGCGTTGCCCAGCCGTGGCGTGTCCGCGCGGGCCGTGGCCGAGGTGGTGATGGCGGACGCGGCCGGGGGCGAGGCGGCGGTGACGACGGTCAGCAGCCTCCGCCGTACGGGGAGCGAGGCCGCGGGCGGGGCGGCGGTGGCGACGGTCAGCAGCCTCCGCCGTACGGGGAGCGAGGCCGCGGGCGGGGCGGCGGTGGCGATGGCGGGGCAGAGGCCGCTGCGCTGCGGGTGCTGTATAGGGTCGTGTTTCTCGGAGTAGAGGCTGCGCGGCTGGTGGAGTACACGGGGTGCGTGGACACCACTGGTCTGGATGGACGCACCAAGTACCACCTCGTCCCGCTCTCCGCAGAGCACCCGCAGCCCGTCGATGACCATGCGGTACTGCCGCGGCTGGGTCGCGCTGCTGGTGCGGTGTTGTCGGAGCCGCACGTGCGGTGGAGGGCGCAGTTCGGGTCGCAGGTGTTGTGCTTTGGCGGAGCGCAAGGCGCTGCTGCCATCGACGTGGAAGCACCGCTGTCCTTCGAGAAGGCAAACCAAGTGCTACTGACGGCGCCGCGCACAAGCTTCACAGCTCGACGGTTTCCTTCCGTGGCGGATGTGATGGACGTGCTTGTGCGAGAGCTTGGCGCTGAGCTGGAGAAGGCGGAGTTCGAGCTCGTGGTCAAGGAGAAGACAAAGGGGTTTCCTTTCACGTACAGTCGCACCGCATCAACGCTGAAGGAGCTGCTCGACGCCGCCGAGTTCACTCTGGATTCGCAGCCCGTCGAAGCTCGCGCCGTCGTGGTCACGCTTCTGCCGCCGCTGCCGGATGGGTGCCAGGCGGCAGACTACACTCTCTACCGCTGCGAAGGTCTGCGTGCCACAGCCGGGGCACCCACGAACTCTCGCCGGGTGAAGGTGGACCAGCAGCAGAGCGGCGTGACGGCGACGTTTATTGGGGACAGCATTTCACCGCAGTACGTGCGTGTGGAAGAGCGGCGAGTGCTGAGTGTGCCGGGCAGTTCTGCCAAGCTGCACGTCCTACACTGCCTCTCCGAGTACGGCGCGTTTGTGGCGACTCGGCGCTTTCCCATCACCGTCGAGGCACACGATACGCCGCTGCCTGCGCCGTCCAGCAAGGCAGCATCGATGCAGCACCTGACGGACTTCTGTGCGCTCCTGCTACGTGTCCGGGAGGCGCTGCAGGGGGTGGTTGTTGACGCGCCGCTGCCCCTGCACGAGGATGTGGCTGAGCACGGTGCGTGCCGCGGCGATGCGGTGGCGGCGCCGTGCACCTTTCTCCACTGCAAGCGCGAGCACATGTACACCATGTGCCTGAAGGATGCGCAGGGGGACTGTCGCATCCCGTCGTGCAACTACTGGCACGCTGTCTCTTCTGTGCGGGAGATGCTCGCCATTCGTGGCAGTGCGGTAAACCTCGACTTCATTCCCCCCGGCTCACTCGATGTCGGGCTGCGGTACCAGGCGATGCTGCGAACGGCGCTGTCGCGGCACCTGTCCCGCTTCTTCGCGGCGACGGAAGCGGCGCAGACCTTGCTGCCGCAAGGGTGTGTCGCGGCTCACACGCATCAGCAGCTGAATGAGCTGCAGCGGGAGCTGGTGGAGCAGTACAACGCAGTCGTGCACACGCTCGGCGACGGCACGCCGCGGAGTAACGTGCTGGCCGATCGATGCTGCCGGCGGCTGCAGCACCCGCTGCCACTGCTGCTCGCGCGGGATGCGGTGGTGGCGGCGTGCAGGCGGCCGGAGGTGCGCTGCGTTCTGGTGGACTCCTCCACCGGCAGCGGCAAATCGACGCAGCTGCCGCAGTACCTTGCCGAGTGCGCGTCGGCGGCCTTCGTGCGCCGGGAGGCGGTGAACTCGCGTGGGCGGCAGAAGGCGGTGCTGTGCGTGGAGCCACGCCTGATCGCTGCGCAGCTGCTGCGGGACCGGGTGGCGCAGGAGTACGGCGGCGAGGATGCCGCAGCGGTGCAGCGGGTCCGCTATGTGTCGTACAACGAGCATCTGTTGACGGGGACGTGCGACATCGCCTTCATGACGGTGCACACGCTCCTCGATCTTATCCGCGACAAGAAGATCCACATCGAGCAGGACGTGTACGCGGTGGTTGTGGATGAAGCGCACGAGCGGTCTGTCTCGTCAGACATGCTGCTGGGGCTGCTGAAGGCGGAGATGGCGCGTGCGCCGTCGCTGCGCGTGGCGGTGTGCTCCGCGACCCTGCAGAGCGATCTCTTCAGGCGGTACTATCCCAACTCGGTGCGCGTTTCTGCGGAGGGCCGCGTGCACCCCGTAGCGGTGGTCCACGACAACGATTGCGACGCCCCCCGGCCGTCGTCCGACTACGTGAGCGCGACGGTGCAGGCGGTCTTGTCTATCTTGCGCGACCCGCCAACCATCCCGGGGGCCGCCGTGGCGAGCGGTGTTCCGCAGCCGCTGCATGTTCTGGCATTTCTACCGTCCGCCTCCGACGTGGAGCTGGCGCTTAGGTCGCTTGAGAGGCACCTGGAGCAATGGGGAGCGGTGGCGCACGAGAAGGTGGAGGTGCTGGCCGTGTCAGGGCGTCAGACCCCGGTGCAGCAGCGCCGCGTGCTTGAGGAGGTAGAGCCCGGCGTGCAGAAGGCCATCTTCGCCACCCCCATCGCCGAGACATCTGTGACGATCGATGGCGTCGCGTACGTGGTGGACTGCGGTCTCACGCACGTCCCTCGCTATGACGCGGTCCACCACGTTACGGAGCTGGCGGTGTGCCCCGTGACGCAGAGCGCCGCGATCCAGCGGACTGGGCGTGCGGGCCGCACGACTCCTGGCCTGTGCATTCGCCTGTACTCGAAGCGCGCCTTCACCCTGCTCCCGAAAGATGCACCGCCGGCGGTGCAGACGGCGGCCCTGCACAGCGTTGCGCTGCAGCTGGCCCGGCTGGGGTACTCGATGAGGGAGTTCGAGTGGATGGAGCCGCCAGCTCCGCAGGCGGTGGAGGCGACCTTGCGCGAGCTCACGGTGCACCAGGCGTTGCAGAGCGCTGCTGGCCACATCGCTGCGGGGGTGCCGCAGCTGACGGAGTTTGGCAGGTTTCTGCTGCGTCTGGAGAGCGTGTCGGTGCCTGTGGGTCGCATGCTGTATGAGGCGGGCCGCGCGGATCGCGACGACTTCCTGGCGTTGGTGGCGCTGGCGGCGGCTTGCATCCAGCTGTACCCACGCATGTTCTCCTACCGCATCCCCGAGAGGGACGCATTTCAAACTGCGCTGGCGGCGTGGGGAGACGCGTACGACGCTGGCACGCATGGCGATGTGGTGTGCCTCACCCGGCTTGTGGTGCGCGCGCTGCACCGGTTCGCTGGGAAGAAGACGGACGCGGCGCCGGCGAAGGACGCCGATGCTGCGATGCGGTTTCTTTCCAAGCCGGGGCTGGACGAGCTGCGCCGCACTCAGGTCGAACACTTCCAGAGTACCGTCACTGCGCTGCGCTTGCGCGCTGGTCAGTGCGGGCCGAACGACGTGCCCTTCACGTCCCCCGAGTTTGCAGCGACATCCGCGGGTGAGCTGCAGCGCCTGGTGGGCAGCTGCATGGGCCTGCAGGCTGCGTTGCAGAGCGAGGACGTGACGTCCAGCTACATGACCGTCGACGCGGCTTCTCGCGACTGCACGCTGGAGGCTACGAGCTTTGTGCGGGCACAGTGCGCGCGCGTTGGTGGCCGCCCGTGCAAACTGCCCAGCCTCTGCACCTTTGCCGCTCTCCGCGGCGATGCGACAACAGGGAAGGCGGAGATGCGCCTGTGCACCCCAGTGCAGGAGGTGTGGCTGCCGGCCACGGTGCGTGAGGTGCTTCCGGCGGTGCGAGCGCAGCAGTTGACGCAGTGTATCGTCGAGCTCCCGTCTGTGCTAACGGACGAGTGGCGTGTGGAAGAGGTGACTCGCTGGCTCTCCCTGCGACTCGACGGTGGCACGTGCCGCGTGTCGAGCCGCGACGACCGCAGCTGTCTCGTCGTGCGGTGCACGCGTGCACTGCACCAGCGAGCGCGTGCGGTGGTGCAGGCGGCGGTGAAGGAGGCGACGGAGCGACACCGTAGCACGTGCCTGGAGGTGGCGCTGCACGGCGTCTGTCGCGTGACGTGCGGGAGCGGCTGCGTGCATGCCGAGGTGCTCCGCGACCGCAAGGACTTTGTGACGGTGCTGCTCACGGGCGAGTCTCGTGCCGGCATGCGCTGCCTCGCCCTCGATCTTCCCGCGAAGGTGCGAATGTGGGGCCGGCAGTTTTGTGGTCGTGATGTGCCTGTGACGGTGCGCGACGGGGTGGCGGGCGCGATTCACGAAGGCGAGGGCTGGACCGCGTTGGTGACCTTCGCCAGCTGCCGGGATGCGGTGGACTTCTATGCCGGCTACGCGGTAGCGCACCGAGCGGGCCGCGTCCCCGCGCGTGCCGAGCCTTTCTGGGAGCAGGATGCACCCGCGGCTGCTATGGACTCGATGACGCCAGTGTGCAGCATCTCGGTGCGGCTGTGTGTCGGCTACGGCGATGGCGAGGTGGTGAGCGGCGGTGATGCTGTTCGTCGCAGCAGCCACAGCTTTCCCCTAGAGCCCGTCTTTGCCTGCGAGCAGGCTCTGCGCGCGGTGCTGCCTGGCGGCGTGGAGGTGAAGGCGCACCATGTGGACCGGGCACAGGGTGTGCTGCACCTCCAGCTGCAGGCATCCAGCGAGCGCCTTGCTCACGCCACGCTCGACGTACTGCACAGGGTGCGCGGCGCGTCGTGCCACTACCGCACACTTTTCTTCGGCGTCGTGTACGCTGCCGAGTTCCCGCTGCCAAGGCACGTCAACAGAGAGTTGCAGGCCCAGCTGTGCAGGCGCGTCACGACGCCCACCGGCAACGGCGACAAGGCGGCGGGGCGCGTGTGGTGCGATGCGCTGTACGAAAACGGGCATCGCGCCATGCTGGTGCGATGTGCGACGCCGCGTGCGCTGACAGCTGCCATCGCTGCTCTGCAGAGGTGGACGGCGGTGCATCGCTGCTTCGTCGGGGAGGGCAGCCCAATGGAGAAGGCAAACGCAGCGCGCGCCGCCGCCTTTGGTGTGTCGTCGCTCGTGAGCCGCCTTAACGCAGAGCACGGCACTCACCATCGCGTGCGCGCTACCCAGTTCGTGTTCAGCGAGGCGGATGGCGTGCTGTACTTCATTGGAGATGAGGCTGAGAGGCCGCGCGTCGAGGCGCAGCTTCAACAGCTGCGCGACGCTGCAGCGCGCACGGCGTGCGTCGCACTCACTCTTCCTGGGGACGCTGCGTCCGCGCGTAGGTGCCACGCCTGGCTGACAAGCCGTGTGGAGGAATGCAGGATGCGCAGCGTCCCGGCCACTGTGGTAATGCGGGGGAGCACGGCTATGCTGCTTGCACCGACGGACGTTGCACAGCTGGTGCACACTGACAAAGAAGTGGCAGCCCTCTGGCGGGCGGTGAACGGTGAGAAGAACCCGCAGCACAAGTCCACCCACGTTGATGCAGTGATGGGCAGCGCAGCGGCGGCAGCAGAGGAGGCGGAGGAAGAGTGCCCCGTGTGCCTTTGTGAGTTGCAGGAGGCGCGCGTTCGCCTGCTGTGCGGCCATCAGTGCTGCAAGATGTGCCTGTCGAGCATGTTCGACTGCGAGGGCGGCGCCGTCCCTCAGCTGCCGGTGTGTTGTCCAGCTTGCGCGACACCTATTGCGGCCACAGAGCTTGCTCAGTTCGCATCGCCTGCAGAGGTGCGTCGGCTGGGCGAGTTCCTGCGTGCCGAGAAGGTTCGACGGGCGGAGACAGCTGGGGCGGAGGTGAAGGAGTGCCCGAATCAGGTATGCCTCGGGGTGCCGAGGGTGGTCACGTACGACAAGCGGGAGTGCGGCGGGTGCGGCCTGCAGTACTGCGAGGTGTGCACCGACTTGGGTGAAGTGCGCGGGTGGCACGACGGTGAGCCGCACCTCACACAGGCGACCCTGCTCGCGGACCGGCTGGTGAAAAGGCTGCCCTTTGTGCCCACTTGCCCGAGGTGTGGGGAGGCCTGCTATGACTTCACCGGCTGCTTCGCCATCTCGTGCAGTCAACAGCATTCGTTTTGCGGATTTTGCATGGCTGGCTGCGACCGTGACGCGCACGGCCACGTTGCGCACTGTCAACGCAACCCGAATCCTGGGTCCTACTTCGCACTCATGGAGGTGTTCTGGCAGTGCCGCGCAGAGGACCTCGCGGCGGCGATCACCACGACCATCTCAAACAGCAAGGCGCGGTCGCTGAGCTTGGTGGAGGCGGTGGCCAAGAAAGTGTACGCGCTGATGCACGATCAGTGGCCACGGAAGCCAATCGACAACGCTGTGAATGCGCTGAGGCGAATGCCGTGGGCTGCAGAAGAGCGAGTGGCGGTGGCTGCACGTGGCGCGGAGGCTGTCCCACCACCGCCGAAGGAGCCACCAGCCCACAACCTGCAAGCTGTCGCGCGACCGCTCCTGCACGCTGCGCAGACCGCCGTGGCCCTCCTGAGCGGGCTGCCGGTCCCCATCACGGAGCTCCTCGGCACCGAACCGGGCACCGATGCCACTCTCGTGGCGGCGGTGCGGCAGGTCGAGCTGCTGTGTGCGCTGGACCTGACCCCGTTTGTCGACGACGCACTTGAGCTGATGGGCGACGCAGACGAGGCTGCCGTCGCGCTCTACGCGGTGTTCGATGTGGAGCGGCGTTTGGAGGAGTTCTTGCGCTCGCTCGGGGACAACTGGGTGGCGCTGGAGGAGCTGCAGCCGTATTGGGCGGCCCTCCTCCGCGGCATTCAGCGACGGCTCATGACGACCCCCACGTGGGCTGAGCGCTCGGCGCGGCTCACGCTGGAGCAGCGGGCGGCGTACACATGCGGGGAGGTGGTGAAATGGACGGCCCCGGCGGTGTGCACCCCCGTCAGAGTCAACTCCAACGCCACCGCGGCAGCCGGCAGGGACGATGGGCGTGTGTTGTTCCTAGTGCGGTGCGTAGCGTACGCGACCTGCCCGATCCCAGGCGGGAATTCAGACGAACAGGTGGTGCTCCCGGCCGGCGTGCACCTGCGTGTGCTGGAGGTCGTGCGCAAGCCAGGGCTGCGTTACACCATCCGCCTTGAACAGGAATCTGAGTTTGCGGCGGGCAATTGAACTGAAGGGAGAAGGTGTGTGTGTGTTTACGTTCGTGAAACACTCGTCCACGTGCATCAGGAGAGGGTGCACACCGAAGGCAAAAAACCCGAAAAGCGACGAGGCGCTCTTGTTGTTGACGCAGCGCGCTATCCGAAGCTCCACCGTCTGTGCCGTTCAAGTGAATCGCGGGCTCCTGCCGACCCATGCTGCCTGTGGAAGACGTTCATGACCGACATGGTGCGCAGGCGTGAACAGGGAGTTGATTCACGTATAATTGCGTGCTGATGAGTTGTCGTCATCTTATGAGCTCTGCGTGACGCCACTCTCCATCACAACTCGATCTCTCGTCCTCTCTCCCCAACACTGCCTTCTCTCGTTTGTGCACTATCTGCATGTGGTTCGTACTTGGCCGACTACACACACTCACATACACTCATAAACTTCCTTATGAAGCCGTCGTAGTACACACGTGCAGGCGCAGGTGCACTCGCCGCACGCGTTGCACTCTCCCTTCTGTTCACCTGCACGCCTCCTTGCCGCTTTTTCCGCTTAGCGAATGTCCACCGGACCCGCCGCAGCGGTGTCCGCCGCGGCATCGACCGTGCGCCGCCTCGTCTCCCCACGCCTGCGCATCGTGCAGCGTGACTACCTGACGCGCCGCGGCGGCCGCACCCACCAGCTCCGCTCCGCCGTCGCTGTTGAGTACACCCCGGCGTACTTCGCCGCGTACAAGGCGGACCCCGCGCAGTGCCCGCGGCTCATCGACGCGGAGGCGGTGCACGGGGATGAGCAGGCGTTCTGGTCTGCCCGCCGCGACTTCTACCGCGGCGGCGCGTCGCGCAACTACTACCCGACGTGGGACCGCCAGGCGCAGGCGCTGGTGCAGCTCACGCGCGAGGTGTCCCGCATCCCGCAGGAGGCCGCCTTCCGCCTCTTCACGCTGGGGCTGAGGATGATGCTGCTGCCACGGCTCGTCGCCGGGGCGGAGCTTCTCCTGCCGTCGTGGATGACGATGAATGCGGAGGGGCTGCTCGGCGAGGCACTCGAGGCTAAGTCGCCAAAGGCGGATGCCGAGGAGAAGAAGACGGAGGACGCTGCTGGTGCTGCGGCTGGCGATGGCGCCGCCCCGGCATCCAGCAAGGACGAGAAGTAAAAATGGGGGCGGTGCGCTCCTCCATGACCGACTGACAGCACAGCAGCGAGGGCGCAGTGGTGAGAGGGAGGGGCACAACCGCAACAGGTTTGGTCGCGGAGCTCCCACACCTCGCGTGGGAGGCGTGCGCACCGCGACGGGAGGTCTCGTCGTGCGTGCGGGTGGTCACGTCGGTCACGCTGTAGAGCCGCCTGTTGCGCACCGACCGCGAGTCCAACGGGACTTCCTTCTCGGATCCCGTGAAGGTGAATGGCTCACGTCGGCATCAAGGTGCTCGTCGCACATTCCGCTGGATGTGTGAGGGATGCGTGGTGACAACAGAAGCGTGCTGTGTGTTTGTGTCGTTTGCGTGCTTGTGTGGCCGCGGTAGGGCCCTGGACATGTCTGTGCGTGTATGTGTGCATGTGTGTGCGTGGCTTCGTGGCTGTGTCCGCTGATGCTGTTCCCCCTCCCCCCTGTTCCACGTTCACATCAAGCTTCTTTTCACTTGGAAAAGTCGCGTAACCACAAACTCCGACACACACACACACAGAGCGGAAGGAGAGAAAGAGGGGAGTCTCTTCCTGGAGTGGTGCAGCAGCGCGGTGGTGGAGTGAGGGCGATGTCGCAGGTCGGCACTGAGGCCGTAGTGCATCCACAATTCTGGGAGACACCGCGCTGTGCCGCGCCCCCCTCCCCCTCGACATGCCTTCGTCTTCCTCTTCTCGTTACGTAGAAGAATGCCTCCCCCCTCACGTGCCGCTTCACGATGGCGGCACCGCGTGCGACTGGGCGAGAAGCCGGTTGCGGCTCTCGCCGAATCGTAGCTCCCTCTCTAGCTGCTGCTGTTGCTGCCCTCACGTCTCGTGCCTCCACTGCCCTTGCGCACGTCAATGCCTCCCCTTGATCGAAGCATCTGAGGCACACATAGGCCTCGCACACAAGCACACACACACACACACACACACACGCACACAGCGACGTTCACAGTCTCCTGCGAAGCCTCCAGGCACACCATGTCGCAGTACGTGCAGCTGCTCGGCTCCGACACGCCAAACGGCTACGGCGGGTGCTGCTTCTACGCCCCCCTGGATCACCCAGCCCTGCACGAGGGAATCACCGCAGTCAGCATCCCGTCCACCACTGCTGAGGACGCCGATGCCAGCACGAGCTGCACCGGCAGCAGCGCGCGCACTCTTCACGCTGTGGTGCCGGATGCGTCATCAGCACCGCGTGGGACCGCACAGGTCCTTGTCGAAGCTACCGCATCCTCAGCCCGGGCCCCATCCACGTCGGCACGTGAAGGAGCTGTGCACGGCACCAACAACAACGCCCACGGCATCGCAGGAGCTGGGGAGGGGAGGGTGACGCCATGGGAATGGTCTTCCTACCTGAACGCGCCGCGCCCGACCTGGCCGAGCGTGGGCCCCCTCCACGCCGACAGCGTCCTGCACCCGAGCGCACCCCGCACCGATGGCGCGACGGCGTCGGGTGCTGGTGCAGCTCCGCGGGTCACGGCAGACACCGGCTCAAGCGGCAGCGAGGGCTACGTCTTCTTCAACTGCCCGGAGGGCACGCAGCGCTTCAGCTCCGAGGCGAACATCAAGCTCAAGAAGGTGCGCGGCTTCTTCTTCACCCGCTGGAGTGCCGTGCCGCACGGCCGGCCCGACCCCGCTGGGGTCGCGGAGGGTGTGGGGGCGGCGTCGGCGGTGATGGGACTGCCGGGGATGCTCTTCACGATCAACGACGCAGGGGCGCGGCACGCGACCTTCTTCGGCCCCAGCGCGGTCTTGGACCACGCCAGCGAGCCTCACTGCGGTGATGACCCCCTGGCGGGTGCGACGCACGCGGGCTCGCCTGCCCTGCCTGGCACACCCTCCCTCCCTCCTGCGCCGTCGCCGCCGCCGCCGTCGTCGTCGGGGCCCTGCACATCAGCCGGGCTGCGCGGATTTCTCACCGCCCTTCGCTTTCACTACTTCCAATACCGACCAATGGTGTTCCGGCAGCTGCACGGCGTCGTGCAGTGTCGCCCGTACGGTGGCGGTGGTGGCGGCGCTGGCACACCGTTCACGTGCGTCGCCTCAGCGACGGCCGCGGCTGCGCGTGCGGCGTTGGGGGGCAATCAGCTGCACTTTGTGGAGACGGCGGGTGCGTGCGATGGGCACCCCTCGGCGCCCGACAGTCAGGACGAGGCCGCGGTGTCAGGCGCCAGCGCGGAGCCCTTTGTGCACCTCCTCCTGCCACTGAGTTCGCAGTCGCTGCTGATCGCGTTTCGTGTGTCGGGTGCGCCCAGCGATGGCCGCGTGTCAGTGTCACAGGCTGCACACGACGGCGGATTTGTGGCGCACGACGCAGCGGCACAGCACGCGACGGCCCACGGCGCAGAGACCGTCGCGCCGACACCGACACCGCACACCTTCCGCGCTCTGTCAAGCGCCAACGCGGTGTTCGGCTATGCGGTGGTCGTGGCGCCGGGTGCGAGCTTCGACGCGGCTCGCGCCCGCGCCCTGGGCATCAAGCCCGGCCCCAAGTACGGACAGCTGAAGCAGGGCGTCGCGGTCGAGGTGGACGCAGAGGACGGGGCGGGGTGGAGGGGCGGCAAACCAAACCCGTCGTCGACGGAGGGCGCCAGCGAGAAGACGCACGACCAGCCGCCGCCGCAGCGTGCGCGGCGCCTGGTGCACCCCTTCGACGTGATGCGACCCACGCGGGCAACGCAAAACGCGTACGTGTCTCTTGTCCTCGACGGCGACGACGCGGCCGACGTGCAGGCGGCCTTGACGCGGCTGCTCGGCCGCTGCAGCGCGGCAGCACCCGCATCTACTGCCGCTGCACCAGCCACGGCGGAGGAGGGCGGCGTGCTGGTGCGCCTCTTGCGAGACCGCTTTCCACACCTGGCGTACTTTTACGACGACGAGGTCGAGGAGGACGGGCAGACGGAGCGCGGCGCCACCGGCGCAGTGCCGTCGCCCACGCGCGGGCTGCGCCGGCGGCCGCGGCAGCTGTGCATCCGCCACGTCGTTCACGTGCAGCCCTTCCCCTACTTTGAGCACTTCGCGCAGCGTCATGGCGGAGGGACGGCCCCCTCATCGAACGTGTACGCCGCGTACAACGCCTTTGTGTTCGCGCATGTCGCCCGTGGTGCGTGCCCTGCGGCGTCGGCTCCCTCCAGTAGCAGCACCGCTGTGGAAGTCTCCGTCGCGCCGTCGCTGTCCTTCACCCTGGCCGACCTCGCCGACGTGGACGGCGCCTCCGCGGCCGCCATGCCGAGTGCGTGCGTGCCCGGCGCGCCGCGGGGGGCGACGTGGCACCTCTTCACGAGCTTCGTGCAGCGGCACTTCACGGCGTTCCCTACGGCGCTTGTGCACCGCTACCACCTCCATCACCTCGCCCCCTCCCTCTTCCCGTTGCAGCTGCCGAGCGATGGTCGTTCAGCACCCCACGCGGACAGCGTGCCAGAGGTGGAGTACTGGCCGTACTCGCTGAAGCTGCGTTGTGTGCCAGAGGCGGCACTGCAGCTCACGCGGCGGCCCACAACCACAGCAGCATCTCCAGCGTCGTCTCCAGGCAAGCCAGAGAGCGCGAAGATCGCCGCACCTGGGCAAGCGGGTCGAGTAGGCACTGCGCAGGACGCTACCACGTCAGCGACCGGGAGTGTGACGCCCGCATGCGCCACGGCCTCCGTCGCCGTGCCTTCCCCAGCAATCAGCACGGCACCACCCGCAGCTCGCAAGCGCGATCGACAGGGCGACAGGACCGCGGCCGCGGCCGCGCCGAGCACACCATCCCCGTCATCCTCACCGGCAACATCTGCAGCTGCGGCGGCATCGGTCGCGGATCGCAAGCGCAACGCGGCTGCTCCACCGCGGCACCTCTGCGTTTCTGACGGTGTTGCCTCGCTGCTGCCCTACCCAACGCGCGCGTCGGCCCTGGCGCTGCTCTCAGCGGCCTTCCGACGTTCCCTCACCCCCTCATCACCGGTAAACACCAGCCCCAGCGCGCCGCGTGTGCGTGATGGCGCAGCGGCAGCGATGCAGGCAGCCCCGCGCGACGAAGCCGGCGGTGGCTTGCTGGGCTTCCTGGGCACTGGGTCGGCGGTACCGAGCAAGTACCGCAACGTCAGCGGCACCTTCCTGGAGCTGCACTTGCCCGCCTATTGCTTCCCCTCCGCCGTGGCGACCAGCCGCGGCGCCGGCTATCACGACGGCGTCCATGCTGCACGGAGAGGTGTGCACGATGCGGACACAGGCGCGACTGCGTGCGCATGCGAGCCGCAGAAGTGTGCGCCATCGCACTGGCGCCGCGGTGTCGTGATTCTCGACTTTGGTGAGGGCAGCCTGGGCCAGCTCGCCTCGCTGTGCGGGCGGGTGCGAGGCGGTGTGCGGGGCGACGGCGATCACGCGTCGACCTGCACAACACCCACCGAGAGGGGCGAGGACGTCGGGGCGGAGGCGCCGGACACGGGCGTGGGTGTGGACGCCGTGGAGGAGGCGCGGCTACGTGATTTCGTGCTGGACATCGTGCTGGTGTTCATCTCGCACGCCCACGCCGACCACCACCTCGGTCTCCTATCCCTGCTAACGCTGCGTCACCACTATCTGCGCCAGGCGCGTCGTGGCGCTGGTGCAGGCGAGGTCCACCACGGGGCGGAGCTGTCGGGGCGGCAGCTTCTCGTAGTGTGTCCGACGGAGGTCTACGCCTTCCTGATGGACACGTGGGGGTGCACGGCGCCGTACGCGGCGTGGCTGCACGAGGACTGCACTTTCGAGCTCATGCCGCCCCCGGCAGGCGTCTTGCGTGCAGGCGCTGCACAGGAGGCCGAGATTCGGGAAGTCGATGCGGATGGGGAGAGGGGAAGAGTGCCGGCTTGTGGGCATCTCTCCCATGCAAGCGCACATGCTCGCGACGGACACGTGCACGGAGAGCGGAGTTCGCAGCAGCAGCAGCAGCAACAGCACGTAGTGCCCATGCCCCTCCTGCGGGCTCGCCTTGCGGCGTGGAACGGCGCCATCGCGTCTGCCCTGCACGCGACCGAGTGCCCGCCTGTCCCACACCGCAGCAACCCTGCGCCACACCCGGCGCAGGCCCATCCGCCGCGCCGTGTGTGGTGGGACGCCGAGGTCATTACGGTCGACCACCCCGCCAACGCCCACGCGCTGCTGCTGCGCTTTCCGTACTGCACTGCCGCACGCCTCCGACGGCCGCGAGACGCCAATGACGGCCATGCAGCCAACGAAGAGGAAGGTCAGGACGATCCGCCTGAGGTGCTCACGCCGGTGCGCGTCGCACCGGACACCTCACGGGTGCTGCTCTTCTCTGGCGACACGCGGCCGTCGTCCTTCCTCGTCGAGCGCAGTCGCGCCTTCGCAGCAGCCCACGCCGCACACGAGGGCGCAGCAACGCCGGGGAACTCGATCGCCGCATCGCACACGTCATCGACGGCGCCGGTATTCATCTTGCTGCACGAGGCGACTTTCGGCCCCGGCTTCGAGTGCGAGGCCGTGCGCAAGAAGCACTCGACGCTGCCGGAGGCACTGCACATCGGCGCCGCGGTGGGGGCCGAGTTCGTGGTGCTGAACCACTTCTCGCAGCGCTACCCAAGGCTACCGGGGCTGTGTGAGGAGCAGCTCGGAGGCAGGTCGGTGGACCTCGTGTGCCAACGCACGGGGCGACCCTCAGCGGAGGCGGAGGCGGAGGCGGAGGAGGGGGCGGTGCATGCGACTGTGACAACCTCAGAGGGCACAAGCAAGCTCGTCCGTGCCGGCTTTGTCGATGCTGACGCAGGTGCGAGTAGCGGCGTCTCCTACGCGAACATGTCCTTCGCGTTTGACCTGATGTCCGTCTCCTTCACCGACATGCATCGCGGACTCGTGCCGCGACTGACGCCGACGCTGGTGCGGCTGCTGGAGGAGTACGACTCGTGGGGCCTGAGCACGACGCAGCGCATGCGAAGCGCCGGCAAGGGAGGCGATGGCAACGCGGGTGCAGGCGCAAAGGCGGCACCGAAGGCACCACCGACGCCATCGGTGCAGCCTGCAGCGACCGAGAAGGCCAAGAAGACGAAGGAAAACAAGGCGGAGTGACGACGCCTGTGTGTGTGTATGTGCTGTAAGAGAGTGCAGTGGCAAGTGGACCGGCAGTGATGCGGTGACTCGCTCGAGAAGAAGCGCATGCTGCTGTCGGCCGCTGTCTGCCTGCTGCTGCTCCTTACTTCCCCCCACCCCTTAGTGTACCTTGAGCCTTCTGCAGCCCCTCCTTTGCGCCCCCCTCTCCATCCCCGAGTCTTGTCAGCGCGGGGGAGGGGGGGGGAGGGGATCGTGTGGACGGTGCCGCAACACGCTCCGTGCGCGACGCCGTGTCGGTCTCTCGAGACCTCCCACACGCCTGCTACACGAACGGGCATCTGCACGCAAGGTGATGCAGCAGCCGGGTAATTAACGGACGCCGCCGTGATGGTGATGAGAAGCTGAGGCGCCGGGTGGAAGGGCGAGCCGCATCCGGCGCTGCCACGCGTAAACAGACAATCACAAGAAAGACCAAACAAATGCCCACTGCGGTGGCGGCGACTGCGCCAGCTGCGGCGCCATGTATCAGTTCATTTGCCGATGCGTGTGTGTGTGTGTGTGTGTGGGTTCACCTCGTGGGAGCATGATGCGTGCCGAGCTGCGACGCAACGACCGACAGCATCAACTCCCCCTCCCCCCCGCCTCTGCTCAGCTTCCATGAGCGCTTGCAGACATGTGCGAACCTCGTTTTTGCATCTTCTCCTGCCTCGATCTCCCCATCATCTCTTCCCCCCACGCCCCCCCTCCCCCCTCCCTCCACCGGTGACCCTCACCTGCACCGTCCCTCTCTCCCCGGCACAAGTAATAGAAGCTTGGTTCGAGACGACGGGTACGCTGCTGCTGCTGCTGCTGCTGCTGCTGCTGCTGCTGGACTCGACAGTGGTTGACGCGCTCCAGTGAGTTGCGCGTCTCCTTCACGGGACTTCACCTTTGTGTGTGTGAGAGAGTGTGTGTTCACAGAGGCACCTGCACGCCTTTCCATCCCCCCCCTCACTCGACACCGCCTCATACCTTTCTCTGTGTGTGCGTGTGCGCATACGTGTTCGTGTGTGTTGTTTAGCGCACGCTTCACACCCTTTGCGCCCTGTCTCCCCCTCACACTCACTCACACGCACGCACAGTGGGGGGGCATCTGTCTTCTCAGACACACGCGTCCATACAACCCATAGACCTCGCACCCGTCACGCCCCTCCCGCTCTCTCCCGACTTCCGCATCCCCATCGCACGCTCTCCTGCATCGTCCAGCACGCGGGTGAGGGCTGGTACCGTCACACACACACACACACACACACACACACACACCGACACAAACAGCTTCACGTCTGCGGTGCGTAGGCCGATCCCACCTTCTCCCCGGCGTGCGGCTCCCGCTTGCTCTATACACACGGCAGGGGCGGAGGACGAGTACGTTGGGCGTGTGCGGTGCGGTGACAACGCCGGAGAGGGGGACTGCTCGCTGTCGGGGGCTCTTCTCCCCGTCGCAACGGGCCTACCCTTGCTCACGTCTCGCACGCACCCTCCCCCCTCCTGCCGGGTCCCTTCACCCCTCAGCGCCAGCCCTTCCCTCGTGACGAGCGATCCCGACACGCGCGCGTGCGAGTCGAGAGGAGCCTGGCAAGCACGTGAGGCGAGCGACGAGCACCGTGAGGGCCTATAGAGCCAAGAGAGCGTCTTCATAAACTCACACATACACGCCACGCGCATACGCACATACACTCACATACACATACACACACACACACACACGGTCTCCCAGCATCGCTCATCCCCTTCACCCCCTCCCCTCTCTCTCACACACACACACCCGCCCTGTCGCGTAGCTTAGAGTGCGTCGTCTGTCGCGGCAGTGTCGACCATGCGCGTGCCTCTGACTTCACCGCTCCTCCTCTCCCGCACGCGGGCACCACTGCAGCACCGTCGTCGCGCTCGCCTCACTGGGGTGGCACAGCGCTCAACATGGGCCGCCGCCATCTCGTCCATCGCCGCCGCCTCGGCGTCCACGAAGGCGATGGTAAGTGCCTCGCGTGTTGCACGTGCGAGCCGCACCGCACCCGCGTGGCTGCCGGCGCTGTCGTGGCTGTCGCCGAGGAATCGCCACCACCTCCTGCACGCCAGCGCAGCGGGTGCGGTGCCGTCGCTCGTCGCGGCTCGCCAGGACGCGGCCCTCACGATGCAGCGGCGCGGAACGGCGAGTACCCCTGCCGTGACGACGGAACCGACCGATGTGGCCGCGGCGGTGGCGGCCCTGTCGAGTGAGGTGAAGCTGCGGCACCGCCGCGGCACACACCGCAAGCGCGCGCGGGTTGCGGCGGTGCCAGCCGACGCCGATGCAGATTTCGGCGACGTCGATGTCAACGGCAACAGCATGGCGACGGCGGTCGAGGTCCCGGTGATGTCACCGCGCGAGGCGCACAAGACGCGCGCGGCGCGGATCATCGAGCCGACAGCTACCCCGGCCCCTCCGCTGCACACGGACGCGGGGGCGGAGGAGGCGACGCCCGTGGGAACTGCCGCCCCCCTCGCGGCGGACGGGGACGATGCTGAGGTCGATGCCGCGGACGCAGCGGCAGAGACAACGCCACGGAAGCGCCGCGGCAGTAAGCCAAAGCGGGGCGTGCGTGGCCGCCGCGCGTCCGCGGAGCCGGCCATGGGGGCGGAGGAGGAGGAGGCCGTGGACACACAGCGAGCTGCCGCGGCGGGCGACGCAGAGCGTGTCGCAGAAGGTGCTGACGACGCCCACAGCGACGCGGCCACCCCCGTCAAGTCCGCGGCGACCGTGGCATCCGCGGGAGCAGAAGAAGCGCCGACTGCTGATGATGCTGCAGTGGCAGGGGATCTTGGCGAGCTCGCGGATGACGCCGCCGCGGCGGTGGAGCGGCGCTCGTCGTCGGCGACGCCACGCAAGCGCCGCAACAAGCGCGGGCGGCCCACCAGTGGCCACCGGGGCGGGAGCTCGACCACCACGGCCACCGCTGCCGCCGCCGCAGATGCCGAAGAGGACGCAGGCGGCGAGAGCACAAATGCGGAGGTGAAGGAAGCAGCAGCGCACGCGGAGCCGCGCGAGTCGCTCATCATGTCGACCGCGGTCGCCCCACCGGGCGATGCGGCTGTCGTGGAGGCGCCGGCGTCGCCGCGCAGGTCAGCCACGACGGCGACAATGACATCGGCGAAGTCTGCGCAGGCGTCCACTCCAGCAGCGGATGCGGCGGACGTCGGGGATGGGGAGAGGGCGATGCCGGCCGCTCCGGCCGACTCCACCACCCCCACATCGCCGTCGCCTCCCCCGCCGTCGTCGACGCCGCACCGCATGCGCAACAGCCGCAGTGTACGGAAAAAGGGCCGCCGCAGTCGCGTGCAGCCGGATGTCGACGAGGCAGCGGTGGCGGCAGAGGCGGAGGCCACACTCGATGATGGCGGCGTGACTGCTGCTGCTGCTGCCGCCCTTCCCTACCCCACGCCCGCCGCTGCAGATGGCGCCGTCGAGGTGGACGATGACGCAGGCACCGCGACGCTGCAGCCGGTGTGCGATGATGCCCCGACATGTGCGAGTGCCACGGAGGTGGCGGACTTCGACGACGAGGACGACGCGGCACCATCGGCGCAGCGGCGCAGCATCGGCAAGCGCCGCGCTTCCGCCGCCCCGCGCACGCGGAGCGGGAAGCGGCTGAGTGCCGCGCGGCCGAGTGCAGGCGCAGCGGCGGGGGACGGGGAGGCAAGTGATGAGGCGGATGCCGCAGGGGCAGCAGCGTCCGCGCAAGACGGCACCACCACGAACGCCGCCGCCACCGCAGACGCGGACGATGCTGACGCGACGCCGGCGCCCGTGACGGCGAAACCAGCGAAGGCGGCCGCACCCTCGCCGGCATCCACGACGACGGCGAGGGCGAGCAGCGAAGACAACATTGACGACGCGGTCAAGGCGATCCTTGCGGAGACGCTGCGCAAGGCACAGGAGATGGACGCGCATCGACGCGCGCGGGCCGCCATCGCGCTGGAGCACCGCACCCGCACCGCGGCGATGCTGGAGGACGGGGACGACGACGTGACCCCGTCCGCAGCGGAGGTGCTCGCCGCGCTGAAGATGAACACATCTGCGTCGGCGGCCGGCGCGGACGCGGCTCGTGCGGAGCCCGCCCCTGCAAGGTCCACGGCGGTGGCGAAGTCACCTGCCGCTGCTGCTGCGACTCCGCGTGAGTCTCTCCCGCCTCCACCCGCGACGGCCGAGGCTGCAGTGTCTGCCCTCACGCCATCCCCACCGCCACCTCCCAGCAGCGTCAAGCGCCGCGGCAGCAAGCGGAACAAGCGGCTCATGAAGAAGCGCGTTGCGGCGCTCGCGTCGGCCGTCGTGGCCGCGGCCGCGGCTGCGCTCGGCCCCGCGGCGGTTCTCTTGAAGGACCCTGCGGCTGCGGCTGCGGCTGCGGCAGTGGCGGGGTCGCAGGGCGCTTCCCTCAAGGGGCTCTTCGCGTCTGCGGCGGTTCAGGAGGCGCTCGCGAGCACGGCGAAGAGTTCGAAGGCCGCCGCGGAGGGGCTGGGCGGCGATGAGGCGGCGCCGCGCGCGTCTGCGACACGAAGCGCAGTCGCGCCGCCGGCTGCAACGAGCCTTGCCGCGAAGAAGGCGCTGGCGGCGCAAATTGTGCGTCGGCGGTGGCAGCTGCAGCAACAGCAGCAGCAGGGCACGACGGCGGGTGCGGCGACGAGGGAGGCAGAACCGGAGACACGGGCAAAGGTGACAGACGCACCGGCCTGCGCAGACACCACAACGGCTGATGCTGCTGCTGCTGCCGTCCCCGCGATCAGGACAAGCACGACAGCAGGTGGGGCGGCGGAGGGGGCCGAGGCAGCGCTGTCCACCGCGGCCGCCCCGACGACGGCAACGATGACAAGGACGCCACGACGCAAGCGTGGGAAGCGGGTCGCGAGCCCGCCCGCGGTGGAGGTGCACGACGCGGCGTCGGCCACACCGACAGCGCCAACGCCTGCCACGCCTGCTACTGTCGCTGCTGCTGCTACTGCTGTCGATGCGGCTGCGAATGAGGAGGCGGAAGAGGCCGCCGATGCCTCCGCCGCCGCGGACGCGACGACGACCGCCACCGCATCTCCCGCGGCCCCTGCCGCGAAGGGCCGCATCGGCAAGAAGCTGGCCAAGGCCAAGAAGAAAGCCGCGGCCGCACAGGCAACCACGGCTGCTGCTGGAGAAGCGGCACGCGGAGCAGCGGAGGCGGACGAGGGTGGTGACACTGCGGAGATGAGCGCCACGCCGTCGGTGGCCGTCGCGCCCATCGACCCCGCGCTGGAGCCCGACGTCGCCGCGGCGATGACGGCGGCGATGGCGATCGTGGCGATGCCGGAGGTGGTGGAGGACGAGTACGCCTTCGACGGCGACCAGGCCGATGACGTCGCGGCGGGTGTCTTGGCGGACCCGGCCACGCCGCGGACGCTCGCCGCGCTCGCCGCGGCCCGCGCGCAGCAGCACATCACCGCTTCTGCCGGTACCGCGGGTGGCACGGGCGCCGCCGCCGCCGCGGGTGGTGGTGGGGCTGGCGCGGCGGGGGCCGGGGCGGGCGGCAAGGGCGCGAACTCCAAGGACACGCTGTTCTTCCCTGACTACCGCGAGCGGGTGATCCACATCTTCGAGCAGCTGGCGCAGATCTACAGCGCGCTGGGGGAGCGCTTCAAGGCGCAGTCGTACCTGCGCACGGTGGATCGCTTCAAGAAGGGCGACAAGGTGTTCCAGCTGCTGCCGCCCAACCTCCTGCCGCTCCCGGAGGACGACCCGAAGAAGAAGGCGATGCTCGAGGCGCTGTACAGCGGCGACCCGGCGGCTCGCAAGAAGCGGTCTGACGAGGTGGAGCAGAACCGGTCGAAGCGCAACGTGGTGCTGTCCGCCGACAACCTCATCCCCGGCCTCGGCTTTCGGCTTCGCGAAAAGCTGATCGAGATTCTTGTCACTGGCGAGCTGGAGGAGCTGCGCCGGCAGGAGAGCAAGCCCATCATCCGCGCGATTCGCGAGCTGACGCAGGTGCACGGGGTCGGCCCACGGACGGCGGTGGACTACTTCAAGAAGCACAACATCAGCACGGTGGCCCAGCTGCGGGACTACTCCACCAAGGCGGGGGAGCTGGACATGAGCAACAAGGACAGCGGCAAGCCGGCGAACCTGAAGGTAGACCCGGACAAGTCGAAGTTCCACCTCAACGACGCGCAGCGGCTCGGCCTGGTGTACTACGAGGACATGAACCACCGCATCCCCCACGAGGAGGGCCGCCTGCACGAGGCGTTTCTGAAGCTGCGGCTCCGCAAGTACCTCGGCAAGGACTACGATCTCGTCGTGTGCGGCAGCTACCGTCGGCAGGTCGCGTCCGCTGGCGACATCGACGTGCTCATCACGCGGAAGCGCAGTGCCGAGGAGGCGGAGGTGGAGGGCAACAGCGGTGCCGCGGCGGCTGGCAGTGGTGCTGCCGCGGCGAACGGGAAAGGGGGAAGCATCGGTAGTGGTGGTCGCGGTAGCGGGGCGCTGCTGCCGCCGTCTGAGGTGCTCGGCACCTTCTTGAGTGGGTTGAAGGCCGACAAGTACATCGAGGCGACGCTGGCGCAGGGGCCCACGAAGTTCATGGGGCTGTGCCGCCTCCGCCCGGTGGAGGCCGGCAGCGAGGGAGCGGCGGGGAAGGGGAGGGCAGGGAAGGCTGCTGCTGCGCTGCCGCAGTACCGTGCGCGTCGGCTCGATGTCCGCTACGTCGACTCCAGCAGTTACCCCGCTGCGATGCTGTACTTCACCGGCAGCAAGAACTTTAACGTGATCATGCGTAGTGAGGCGATCAAGAAGCGCTGCATCCTGAACGAGTACGGGCTCTTCAGAAAGCCGACGCGGAAGCAGATGCTGCAGTACAACGTGGTGCAGCAGCATCCAGAGCTGTCCTTCCACGACATGATCACCAGCCTGTCGCGGCTCGATGTGAGCACAGTTTCGAAGGAGCTCATGGCCGAGGCGGAGAGCATGGCCAAGGCCGCAATGGCGGCGGCGGCGTCGTCGGCCAAGACGGCCACCGAGCCGCCCAAGACGGTCACCGCGGCGTCGAAGAAGCTCAAGAAGACCGGCAAAATCAGAACGAAGGAGGAACTGGCGGAGCTGCGCGAGATGGCGAGGATCGTGGAGAAGCACCGCGTGAAGGCGTTGACGGAGCGGGCGCTGTTCGACGCGCTCGGCATGGACTACGTCGCTCCTAAGGACCGCAACGTCTGAGCCCCCCCTTTCTGCCTCGCTGCTGGAGGAGGCGGCGACCCGACGACGAGAGCGCACGTGTCAGGTGGGGGGAGGGGAGGCACGCGTCTGCGTCGATCTTCACTCCCTCCTCCGCGGATCTACCCGCGCGTCTCTCACTGTTTGTATGCGCGAGTTGGCGCGCTGTGCACGTCGTTCGTCACGTCATCACGAGCACGATCATCATCATCTGCTGTTGCTGCGTCAACACCATTCTGGCCTTATACCTTCTAATTCCATGAAAGCTTGCGTGTTTATGTGTGTGTGTGTGTGTGTGTGTGCGGCCATAGACGCCCCACTACCCCTCCTCTTCCACTGTGTTGCCCCTCTTCGTGTTGTTCATCTGATCGGGCACAGCGTCGCTGGTGGGGCGGGGGCCATCGCGTGTGGGTGTGGAGGTGCGGCACCCTCCGCACCGGCCCCTCCCCTGGCTTTTATCATGACCCTCTCCACGTCTCCCCCCCTCTCTTCTTCTCTTCATAGATTGGCGTACGTGCGCTTGTGGCGCACCGCCTTCACCTTCCACTGTTGCTGTTGCTGTTGTTGTTGCCGCACGTGCTGCACGGCGGAGCGCTTTGTGTTCAGCCCTTTTTTTTGTTTTCTTTTCTCTCTCTTGCGGCGTGCCTGGTTGTGGGTGCATCGCGTGCGGCGGGTGGCGTTTCGACCGTCTCTGCGGCGTTGGCGTTTTCCTCGAGTTTGTTGTTTGTGCGCTTCTTGTCGCGGTTGCGGGTCGCTCGTGTGCGCACCCGTGGTGCCCGCTGTCGTGCGTGCACGTCGATGTCACCTGTGTGTGTGAGTGTGTGTGTGTGGATTTGCCGTACGTATGTGTGGGCGGCATGAAAGGGGGGGGGGGCCGAGGGAGCACACGGGGTCGTGCGTCCTCTCCCCTTTCTGGCATTGGTATAGACCGCACTCGCTCGCCGTACGAGCGCGACGTCCGTGTGCACGGTTGCTGTCGCTGGTTCTTCCTCTGCATCGCTCTCTGTCTCTCCTCTCTGTCTGTATGGTGCGCATGCAAGCGCGGACCTTCTGAAGAATCTACCTGAACTGCGAAGGGTGATGCAGCTGTCCCCTCCCCCCACCTCCCCGTCACCAGCTCTCCCGCACAGTCGCCAGCCGGTGCTGGCTGCTCTCTCTGGCGCAGGACCGTGTCGTGACCGATGGCGCTTCCAACGCACGTGTGGTGCCGTTGGGGGGGGGGGGGCGGCTGGAGTGCGCGCGTGCGGTGCCTCCGCCGGCTGATGTGCGACGAAGGGCACCGAACAGGGTCGCATACACACACCCTCACACACCAACACACAGACGCACGTGTTGCGGGGGGGGGGGCATGAGCGCCTATGCCCCCCCCTCACCGCGCAGCTGAGAGCGCCGACCCCTCCCTCCGTCACCTCCACTCTTGTCCTCCTTCCGCTTAACCCACCGCTCTTTGTGTCCCGAACGACAACCTCTTGACCCTCCTCCCCCTCCCTCCAACACACACACACACACACACACACACACACACACCTGCACACGCGGGTATGGCCGACGCGACCCGCACCTCGATTGCAACACAGATCCACCTGCGGCTGCCCCCCCCCCCCTGTGTGTGCGCACCCCCCGCTCCACCTCCCAGACTCTTCCTACTTCACCGCATAAGGCCTCAGTTTATTCCCCCCCCCCCCGCCCCGCTTTTTGCACTCCTCGGCCTCCCCTCATCGCCCGTCCCCCTCCGTCAGGCAGCACAGCACTGGGGCATCGACTCCACCATCGACCTCGCTGCGTCTTGCGCCGTCCACAGGCACACACACGCACACATACACGCAACATACACACACACACACACACACACGACGTCACGCAACGCGCGCACTGTTTGCAAGCAGCACCGTGGCGCACGTCGAGATCGACTTTGCATAGACACTCTTCGCCGCTCCCCCACCTTGTTGTCCGTTCCACTTCACTACACGAATACAGCCATACACATACACACACGCATACACGAACACAGCCCAGACCCAGCTTCGATCCTCACGGCACGTTCGCCACCTTGCCACTTTCGCACTTACCTCTCTTGGGCCCCCCCCCCCCCCCCCNCTTCCAGGAGATGGCGGACCTGAACAACGCGCTGGGCGAGAAGTACAAGGTGAGCAGCTACAACCGCAGTATTGAGAGTCTCAAGACGAACCTGGACAAGCCGCTGAACACCCCGCAGGACTTGAGGGCCTTCTCGGGGTTCGGCGCGAAGCTGCTCAAGAAGGCGGAAGAGATCATGGCCACGGGGAAGCTGGAAGAGCTCGAGAGCAAGACAAAGCCGAAGCTCAAGGCGATCCAGGAGCTGACGCAGGTGCACGGCTTCGGCCCCCGGGCGGCGGCCGCCCTCTTCGACCGTGAGGGCATCTTCACCGTGGAGGAGCTGCTGCAGAAGGCGGACAGCATCTCGTCGCTGACGGACCAGCAGCGCGTCGGCATCAAGTACTTCTACGACATCAACGAGAAGATCCCGATGCAGGAGAGCGTGCTGCACGAGAACTACCTCCGCGAGACGTGCATAAAGCTGCTCGGCAAGGACTACTCGATCCAGATTTGTGGAAGCTACCGCCGGCGTCATCCGTTCAGCGGCGATGTGGATGCGATCCTATCGCGCACGCTCGATGCACCCCCGCTGAGCGAGCCGGTCGCCGCGACGGGGGTGCTCGCTGGATTTGTGGAGTTCCTCGAGAACTCCAAGTACCTCGAGGCCACCATGGCGCAGGGCCCCCTCAAGTACATGGGCATGGGCCGCCTGCCGCCGCGCATCGTGCGCGACAAGGCCGGGCGCGAGAACACGAAGGTGTACAAGGGACGCCGTGTTGACATTCGTCTGATCGAAACGAAGAGCGTGCCAACGGCGATGCTGACCTTTACAGGCAGCAAGAACTTCAACGTGATCATGCGGCAGGCGGCGATCAGCAAGGGGTACCTGCTGAACGAGTACGGGCTGTTCCGCCTCGGCACCCCCGAGGAGGCACGGGCGCTGTACGAGCGCATCGGCATCCGCGGCAAGAACGCTGGCGAGGAGCTCGGCGTGCCGAAGGACGAGCTGGAGGACAAGCGGGTGGAGGTGCGGTCGGAGCAGGACGTGTTCGATGTGCTCGGCATGCCCTACGCGAAGCCGGAGAACCGCGATCCTTAAGCGGCTTGGAACCCGCACCCACACACCCCCGTGTGCGGTGCTGCACTGCGTTTGCGTGCGCACCCCTTGTGATTGGATGCTGCAGGTGCGGCGGTGGCGCGGCGTCATAGAGTTTTCTACAGGTGCACGTCGACGTGCAAGGGTGTGCGCGCGGGTGTGGGCTGCGCCACCTGCAAAGCTCCATAGAAGACCGCCCTTGAACACGTACACGTGAACACACGCACACGCTTAAGGAAAAGGTGGAGAAGAAGGCGATGCGTGACGAGCTGCTTGGGCCGCCATGCGTGTGAGGACGTGTGTGCGGGTGGGTGTGCTGGCGTGCGTGCATCTGTCAGCGACTGCGCGCTTGTTTTTGGTTTTGGGAGAAGGGCGAAGAACAACTGCGCGCATGCACACATGCAGCGGTGTGTGTGTGTGTGTGTGTGTGCATGTGCTGTCGTCATAGAGTGAACAAGAAGCGCGCGAGCGGGGGGGGTGAGGGATGGCAGAAAATGGGGGTGACGCGTGCGAGGATGCGCTGCGTCACTCGGCTGCGGCGTCGCCGCTTTGGACCAACTCTTTATTTTTGTTTGTGCGCGTGTGTGTGTGTGTGTGTGTGTGTGTGTGTGTGGCCCGTATGCCGCCTCTCCTCAATGCGTTTCCCTCTGCCCCGCCCGCTGTCTTTCGCGCTTTTCCTTTGTTTCCCGTTTTCTTCGTTCGGTTGATGCGTGCGCGAGTGCCGTGCCTGTGTGCGGTGTGCGTGTTGAGTTGCAGAGGACCCGAAGCAGTCGCCTTCGCGCCGGCGTCGACGTGGATGTGCGTTGGTCGTGAAAGCAGATCAGGAGAGGGAGAGAGGCAGCGGCGCCGCATGCTTCTTGGCGGTGTGCCGTGCTTCGTGTTTCTCGCGCCGCTCCGACGCGTCCATCCTTTCTCGTCGATGAGGGTTGGGGAGGGGGGGGGGGCACAGACACGCAAGCGTTGATGGGTGCTGCTCTGCCAGGGGTCTCCCTCCGTACCACTTTTCTCTTCATCTGGCTGATGCACGCGCGAGGGGCAGGGCAGCAGGCGTTTCCTCGCTGTCTCCTGCGTGGCTCTTGTGTTTGTTGTTGAGTGGGTTTGGCTCGTCTGTGATTGCATCTCTCTCTGTGTGACTGGTGCACGCACTGCGGCGAGCAGCGCAGTCCCCCCCCCTTCCCAGTTTTACTCGCTCCTTCCCTTGCCGTTCCGTTTAGGGCTTCGTGTGCTCCTCTCCGTGTCGGAAGGCTCTTACAACAAAGACAAGAAGAACGGACCGCAACAGCGCGCAACGCAGTGCGCTCGACGTCTCGTGGTGACCCACAAGGGTGCATTCAGGACGAGATGACGAGGGGTGTGGCGAGGGAGGCAGTGGAAAGGGGGTGTGGGGAGGGTGCAGCTGCGCGGAGCACGACACGCGTCGTGTGCGCACCTACACACACGCAGCCCCCCCTTCTCTCCACCCCCGACCCTTCATTGGTTCTCCTGCAACTCTGTCAGCCTTGTCATGCCTCGGTAAGCTGCAGTTGTCCAACGGCGTGCGAAGAGAGGGTCTCGACTCCTACGCGCGCACTTTACAGTGCGACGTTTCGCAGGTGGCGTCTGGCGCGGTGAGCTTCCGCTGTCTCTCTCTCTCTCTCACTCAGACCTGTGCACACACAAGCGGTGCCGTGAACCATGGTGCCGCTGGGGATGCTGCCCCATGTGACTTCCTTCATCGTCACACAACCGTTGTTGATGCTCCCTCATGTCCCCCCTCTCCTCCCGCCTTCACTGCTTCGTACGACATGGGTGAACAGAGCGCCGCATTCAGGCTTGTCTTCGTCACCCCCCTCCGACCCTCACCGACCCACGCCCGCCCTACATCGACGTTAACACAGCCTACGTAGCGACGTAGTCGCGTCCCCCGCCTGTCCCTCACCCCGACCGCAACCACGCAAGGCGGCTCCTTGCTAAGTAGCTCCAGACGCTCGCACACGTTGACATCAAACGTGTCCCTCCCCTCCCCACCCGTATTGCCATCTTCCTGTTTCTAAACTTCGCCACTCTGCGCGCGTCAAGCTCTCCTTTCCTGTTCGTGCTTTCTGGTTGAAGGCCACACCCCCATAGCTTTCCGCTCCGCCTTACTTACCCCCCTCCCTGGTTCACCCTCTCGCGTAGCATCGTGTGTGTGTGTGTGTGCGTGTGCGGAGTCTGCAGCGCTGTTCCGGTGCCCATCGCAGTTTCACGGTGACCTGCGGCCGCGCGGATCGCGTCTCGTCCCCCCCCGGTCGCCGTCCCGCACGTCCTGCATCGTGCTCCCTCCCCCCTCCAACGAGGTCGCACACTTCCTCTCCCCGATGAGCTGCTACACCCATCCCGCCCCGCTCTCCGTCGGCGCCGCGCCGCGCATGGCGGTGCAGGAGACGCATCCCGACTCGAAACGGAAGGGCCGCCGTGTCGTGGCCACCACCGCGCTGAACCCCGGCAGCGCCATCTTCGCCGCGCCGCCGGACATCGCCGTGCTCTACTCCGCCTTTGCCAACCACGTCTGCGCACGCTGCCTCGTGGCTGATGTGCGGCCGATGCTGCACGCGACGTCGGCGGACGCGCACAAGGGGGCCGGTGGTGGCGGCGGTGGCGGCCACCACCGGCACCGGCACTCTCCGCAGCAGCACCCGAACTCACCGCCGCCGCCCGCGTCGTCTGCGTCGTCGTCGCCCCAGCCGCTGCCGCACCACGGCTCCCTCTCCCGCTCCCCCATCGGCACGGCGTCGTCTCTGGGGTCTTCGTCTTCATCAACCGGACCCGCCGTGCCGCTGCTGATTGCCTCCGCTGCCGCCGCGAGCGCCGTGCGGCCGTACGTGTGCCCCCACTGCGATCAGTTCGTGCTGTGTGCGCCGTGCGTGGCGCAGATGCTGCTGGACATGGGGGCAGAGACCGCCGCGGCCTCGGGGGCGGGCGGCGCCAGCGGCGTGGGGGGAGGAGGAGGGAGTGGTGGCTTGAGCTCATCGGCGAACACGCACGCGATGTTGAGCGGCGGCTCCAGCGACGGCGCCGACTCCCTCGCGCAGACGCTGCTGCGTCGGCAGGAGGCACGCAGGGGCGGGCACGGGGCTGCGGCTGCGGCTGCTGCGGCTGCCGCCGCCGCCGCCGCGGTGGAGGAGAAGCTTGCACGGCACCCGATGCTCCGCGCGCACGTGATCTCGTGCGCGTGGTACACCTCGTTGCCGGAGTCGATCCGTGCTCCAGGGAACGACACGGACTTCTTGCGCTTCTGCCTTGACTACGGCGCCCGTGCCTACCTCGGTGACACCGACATGATGCGTGCCCTGACGACGCTGGACACCAACGCGGCGGTGCAGTCGAAGGAGTCGACGCAGCTGTGCGAGGTGTTCGCGCGCGATCGCGTCGTGGCCACGTTCGCGAAGGATCCTCCGCCGTCCTCGCCCCCGCGGCCGATCTTTCCAAGCGGCGCCTCAGCCGCCACTGGCGCCGCTGCTGGCGGTCTCAGCCCCGCTGCGGCGCTGGCCAACGCGCTACGCAACGTCGCCGCGGCCGCAGCCGCCGCTGCTGCCCCGCCCTTCCCGCCGCGCTACCCCATCGCCTGGACGGACCTGCGTGACACGCTTCTGCGGACGCGGTGCAACAGCATCGGCTTTCCGTACAATACGGAGGAGACAACGGGCTGGTCGCTGCACGAGTCGGTGTGCATGATGAACCACAGCTGCGTCCCAAACGCGGCGGTCGTGATGCTGCACGACGCGCATGAGGCGGCGGCGGCGGCGAATGCGTTGCTGGCCGCGTGCGGGAGCACGGCGCAGCTAGGTGGTGCGAGCCACGGCAGCAGCAGCGGTGGGGCCGCAGGAGCGGGCGGCGGGTACGCGTCATCGTCTGTGGGCGCGGACAGCGCGGCAGCCGAGGAGGCGCATCGGCGCAAGACGAGCGAGCGCATGGCTGCCTTTCGCGCCGTGGCCGCTGCGTCGGAGTCGCCCTTCAGCACCTCCTTCTCCCCGTCCCTCGCGGGGTGGATCGGCATCGAGGCGATACGCCCCATCGCCTCGGGCGAAGAGATCACGATATCGTACCTCGACCTCGCAAGCTTCGGCGACGACGTGCAGTCCCGCTCGCGGCACCTGCTGGAGCAGTACCGGTTCCTGTGCACGTGTGAACTGTGCATGCGGCAGCGCGCCCAGAAGCGATAATGAAGGCGGGCGGGGGGTTTGGG
Source organism: Zelonia costaricensis (assembly GCA_030849075.1). Classification (NCBI taxonomy): domain Eukaryota; phylum Euglenozoa; class Kinetoplastea; order Trypanosomatida; family Trypanosomatidae; genus Zelonia; species Zelonia costaricensis. The sequence goes on along the minus strand of JASAOO010003327.1, from coordinate 9,799 downwards.
AGAAGGCGAAGAGGAGTGAAGTTCGCGACCGGTCACGAAGGCGCTTGTGCGCGTGTGTGTGTGTGCGTGGGTCTGCGGGTGTCATGCTCAACCCACAGACCTTCGGCTTCCTGCGTCGCCCCCCCCCCCCTGCGGCGAGCCGTGTCAGGGATCCTTTGCGCGGGTGTGGCGGATCTTGTGCTGGCTGAGACTCGCCCGGGCCGCGCTGATGTGTTGTGGCTCGATGCCGGCCTTCTCGGGTTGTTCCCTTCTTCGCCTGTGCTTGTGTGGGTGTTTAAAAGTGGCGTGACGCGGGGTGCAGCGCTTTGAGCGCATTCGGGTAAACCAGTGTGATGCATGTGCACGGGGGTGCGGGAAGAGGGGGTGGTGGTGGTGGTTCGATGCGGGGTGCGAGCACACAGCATGTCAACTCCGTGGCATGCGCTGATGACCGCCGATCGTGTAATACCAGGGGTGCGTAACAAGGAGGAGATCGAGCTGTGCTCTCACTCCACCCGCTTTTAAGGCCCCTCCCCCTCCTTGAGCAACATCGCCGCTCTCTCCTCATCCTCCATCTCCGTGCTCTTCACGCGTGCATAATGGCTGAGGCTCGTGCCTCTGTGTGTCTGTGGGCGTGTGTCTGTCTGCCTGTCAGTAAGTGTACAGGTGCTGTGGCGTCGCTGCGACCGCGGAGGGAGGGGGGAGCGGGAGGGGGGGGCGCCGCCGCCTCAGCCGCAAGTGACCCGCCAGGCTATTCTCTTCGCTAAATCTAAACGCTGAAACGACAAGGAGAAGAAGGGCGGAAGACCACCACTGCCTTCGTCCATCTTCGCCGAGGCGCTCGTGTGTCTGACCACATCACCACCGACACAAGCTTCTCTGAGGGGCACGTGGATGGTGGACGCGGCAGCCATGCTCTGTGGCGCGTTACGGGACGGGTCAGAAAGGGAAGGGCGAGAGGAGTGGCGAGGCGCACACGCCGCCTCCAACGCTGCTATCCCGTCACCTTCTTCCACTCCGAGACGGCGGCTTGTGCGTGTTGCGCCGAGTCTGCCTTGTCGCGCGGTGCTGGGCTTCGCCGCGGCGCGTATCGGCGTCTCCGCAGCCATGTGCATGTGTGAGTGCCCGGCGTCATCGCCTGCTGATGTCGTCTCCCAAACTTCAATGCTCATACCTTTATTCCTTTCACGTTCCTGACCCACAACTCCTCTCCCCCCCACACACACATACAACACAACGAACACACGCGTTTCCGAGTACGCCCGTGTTTGAACCCCTCCCCTCCGCCCATCCGAGCCCGCTTCAACTGCGTCCCCTCTCAGCTCTTCTTCTATTTCTCGCCCCCCCCCTCCAACCCCGCCTGTCTTCGCGGTGTACGTCAGGTCGCACACCCCGCCCCCTCCCCCTCCCCTCTCGGCCGCTTCCTCGGTTGCACGACGGCGAACACACAACGCACACACGAACGCGCCGCTTCTACGTGCCCTCTTGTTATTGAAGTTGCAGGCTGTGCCCGATCACTGCAACTCGACGCCGTTGTCGCTTGCGCTTTTTTCTTTTCGTGTACCCAGACCGCAGCGACGCAGCCGCCAACACACGCCGCACAACCGACGCCTTCACAAGACGGACGGAAGCACCGTTGTGCACGCACTGCTACCCACCTCGTCCGTCTTTCCCCCTTTCACAGTAGTGTGAGCGACTCCGTGTAGTAGCGCCTGCGTCCGGCTTTGTCGCCGCGTTACCGACCCCCCCTCACACACCGTGCAGCGGCGGCCGTCGTCGCCCTCGGCGCGTGCGTCTTATTCCACGAGTGCCACACCCGCACTCCTCTCCAGCACTCGACCGCAACGTCTATAACCGCGGCCCACGCTGACCCTCCTCCCTTCCACACACACATACACACACACACACCTCACTGCACCTCAACACTGCTCATCGTCATCATGGAGAAGGTGAAGAACCTGCGCAACGACCTCACGCGTCGGCTCGACCCCGAGAACGCCAACATGACGGCATACCGCGACTACGAGTTCGAGCGCCGCGTGCACGACATGCGTCGCCTGCAGAGCGCCGTTGACCACTTCGACCACGCCGTGACACAGGGCATGGTGGCCATGAAGGAGATCGCGAGCGCGTACGAGGCGGTTGGGCAGGCCTTCACGGAGCTGACGCTGAACAACAACAACCCGGTCCCCGGCCCCGGCGACGCCGACGAGCCCAACCCGTACCCGACCGAGGCGGATGTGCAGTTCATGACGCAGCAGGGCTCCGCGCAGAGCGCCCGCAGCGCGTCGGAGGCGCAGCCGCAGTCGCAGCAACAGCCGCAGCGCCGCAACGGCGCGCCGAACGACTACGCCGGGTCGGTCGCCAGCACCCGCATGCCCGACGAGACCAACTCGCAGGTGCGGCGGCTCGCGAAGATCTTCGCGGAGGAGGTGCGCCGCATCAACGAGGGCCCGCCGTTCCAGTCGTATAACGCCGGCATCCACCGCGATGTCATCACGCGGCTGCTTCCCGTCAGCGAGCACCTCAAGAGCATCGTGGAGTACCGTAACAAGCGCACCGAGGCGCTGAACCAGTACAACCGCTACAAGGCAGAAGTGGAGAAGGTGGAGAAGCAGTACACCAAGAAGGGGAAGCCGTTCTGCGACAGCAAGTCGCACAAGAAGTACACGCAGAAGCGTGACGAGGCCTGGAAGGAGTACCTGAAGCGGCGGGACAAGTTCAACAGCACGTTCAGCATGCTCATGGAGGTCAACGACCACGCCGCGGCGCAGATCATCCACCGCTACCTCGCCCTCAACCACGAGTACCTGCAGCAGCTCGTCTCCTCGATGGAGCGCGTGTTGCCCGCCATGGCGGAGGTGTACCCGCTCAACAACGAGTACAACAGCGTCCAGAACTCCCTCATCCTCGAGGCCGTCGCGAACGCCAAGACACCCTTTGCCGATCACTCGAAGCTGCAGCACGACCGCGCGCAGCCCGGCGTGGGCGGCAACGGCGAGGCCGACGAGGACGCGGACGAGAACGGGGATGAGGAGGACGATGGGCAGGAGACGAGCCTGACGCCGATGAGCTCGGACGGCGCCAAGAACATGGCGTCCAACTCGCGGCTGATGGAGCCGGCGGGCTACGAGACGCATGTGGAGCCTGCGGCGGTGATTGAGTCCGCCGAGCCCCCGCACGAACCTGAGGACGAAGACGCCGATGACGTGCACCATGCGGGGAGGACGGAGGAGGACCACGGCCACATCCTCACACAGCCGCAGCGCCTGCAGACCACCGGGCAGCAACCCGGCGATGGCGAAGCCCTGCCGCCGGGGACGGTGGAGGCGCCCCACAAGGCCGTTGCGTGACGTAGCGTACGGAGGGAAGCAGAGTGAGTATGTGCGTGAGTGTGGTGCGACGGTGTCGCCATACTGACTTCCCTCTCTCCGCCTTATACCCCCCCCCCCCTCCCCACACACACATACACACGCACGCGCACGCGAGTGGGTTCCTCCGCTCTTCGATGTCTTCCATTCCCCCACCGTCTTTCTTGGCGCACGCACGCGCATCGGCGCCACCCTCGTGGATCTTTGCCGTGTTGCCCAGGTGGCTCCCGCTCTCCGCCCCTCGTCGCTGGCTCTGCCACGTCCCTGATGTGCGCAACTCCCCCCGCTCCTTCGCTCGGCGAGCCGCGCTTGGGTCTCGAGCCTCTTGACCCTCTTTCCCACTTCATCGGCGACGGCGATTGCTCCGCCCTGTTCGCTCTTTTCTTTTCTCTTCTCTTCTCTTCCCCCATCTGTGCGTTGGACTGGCGCCTCTCCTGCGCAGCTGATGCGGTTGGTTGCGTTGCCGAGCCCGTCGCACGCGAGCGCGCGCGCTCTGTGCGCGTTGGCGTCTTGACCGTCTCCCTCGGCCTCTACCTCCCCAGCATTTATTTATCTATATCTATATACATACACGCGCCCCTGAGGTGTTTGCGCCGCCACACACACACACACACCCACGCGCACGCTTCGCGCCACGGAAGGCTGTCTGGATCAGGCTGATGAGTGAGCGGAGGAGGCGATGATGAGGCACGTGCGCTTCGACGACGCAAACCTGAAGCATGTGTGTCCCCCTGTGAAGCCGCGCCCACCCCCGCCCTTGTTTCTCTTCTTCTTGTTCTTTTCCTCCCGCTCCTCCCGGCCACCTTGGCCTCCCCATCAACCACCTATGCGCCCCTCGCCCGCTTCCACTTGCGAGAGGGCGCGAGGCGCGTCTTGGTCGACACACCGTCTACCCCCCCTCCCCTCCCGTCGCCGTCTTGCTGATGTTCCCATCCACCCGATGTCTGTTCCCTCGTCTCTTCCCCTCTTTGCTTGTGTTCCTGCCCTCCCTCCTCCCCTTTCCCTCGCTGGGGCTGGCGATCGCCTTGGGCCGGTGGGTGGGGGTGGTGGTGGTGGTGGCGGTGGGGGGCAGCCGCCTCGTGCGGCCGTGACGCCCCGCCTCGTCTTCGGCTTGTGCCCCCCCCCCCTCCCCCCTCCCCTCCCCCTGGCTCTCTCGACCGCCGCCCCCAGCACCCCCACTTCCCCCTGCACGCGTGTGCCTCGTGGGCAGTTCTTGTAAAGTGTGCGAATGTGTGTGTGTGTGTGTGTGCGTGCGTGCGTTGATGCACGTCCATGTCGCCGCGACGGCGCGCACTTGTACATCGGTTTGGTTGTTCTTGCTGTTTCCTGTACCTTGTACGGTTGCCTCCCCCACCCACCTCCTCGTTCTCCTCTCTCCTGTGTTGTCTCATGCTTGCTTCCCGACATGGCAGACAGAGGGAAGCGCTGTGCTTGTCGTTGGCGAACGTGTGTCTGGGTGTGTGATGCGTGTGATGTGTGGCATATGTGCCGCCCCCTCCCCGTCTCCGCCCACTCCCTCTCTGCGCTGGCTCCCGTCGAATGTTGCCGTGTTTCCGTTGCTGTAGCGATCGCGGCCGGCACGCACGCGCCCTTGTGCGTGCCTGTGTGTGTCTGCGCGTGTGGAGTGTGACGTACTCCCATCACACCTGTTGTCTGAGCGTGCGTCTGTGGTGCGATGATGTGGGATGCGGGGAGGGGCAAGCGGGTGGGAGACCAGAGGTGGCGCTTGTGTTCCTCGGCGTCATGCTCCCCGGCCCTCCGCCCCCCCCCCTCATCGCACGTTCGCTCAGCAGGCCGCCGATCCTGTAGCTGTGCCTTTGGAAGAACACACACTAACACACACAAAAGGGCGAAAACAGAAGCCATGTTCAAACGCGACATGCGCCACACTCGACAACCCCCGCGTGTGCTGTGCCTGCGGCGCGCGGCATCGCGCCCTTGATGCGCACCCGCGGCAGTGCGCCGGCGAGGGACGCGCGAGCGGCGCGGCGCAGGCCACCACGCGTGTGTGCCGTGCCACCCGCGCGGCCCTCGTGGGGTGGCCGCCGCCGCCGCCGTGCCCATGCCCGTGCCCGCCCGGCGCCCGTCACGTCATGTCCACCATCGTCGCCTCGCAAGACTCACGCGGGGAGGGGTGTGTGCATGCATGAAGTGCCGACGAAAACCCGCACGCGGCACCGCCTCGGCGCTGCGCCCCCCTCGCGCCCCCTCAACTCGATCCCACCTTCAACTCTACGCCCTGCCTTTCCCTCATCGATGCGCTCGCCCCGCCCCCCGCCCCTCGCCGCGCGGGGGGCCGCGTGTGCGTGGGCCCGGGCCCACGGCGGCGCGGCCCGGCCTGGGCGGTCCGGCAGGGCCCAGCGGCGGGCCGGCCAGGCCCCGGTGGTGGTGGTCGCGGTCGCGGTGCGCCAGGCCGTGTGCGTGTGCCTGTGTGCTGTGTGCTGTGGCAAGGACACGGGTGGGGGCGGGGGGTGGCGGTGCGGGTGAAGTGGGCGGCACGCATCGGCGGGGTTCAGCCGCGTAGTTCCTCCGCGCAGGGTGGTGCGCGCGAGGCTTGCGGCGGGCATGCACCCACCCCTCTCCCGCGGGGGCGGGCACGCTGGCTTCCATCCGAGCTGCCCTGTCATGGATGTGCCTATGTTGGTGGTTCTCTTCGTGCTGCGAGTTCCGAGTCTTTTGCTTTGGCAGGCTTTGCTGAAGGCTGGCCGCGGAGGGCCGTGAAGAGCGGCCGCACCGCGCACGACCACGGCCGCCACGACGAACATCAGCGGTCAGGTGGCCGCCGTCCTGCCCCCTTTCTCGTCCCTCTCACGTGCCCCGGCTGCTGCACACACACATGCGCACCACCATGGCGCTGATCACGCAATCGGGAAGGGGGGGGGATGGGAAGGGGCATTGCTGTGGTCAGGCGAGTCAGAGGCGCGCACTCTCCGCGCGCGAACGCGTGCGCGCCACCACATCCGCGCGTGCGGAGGGACGATGCTGTGAAGAGGATGGGGGCGGGGAGGGCGAGTCGGGGGCGCGAGGCCTGGTCAGTCTCACGGGGGATGAGGTATAGAAGGAGAAATAGGAAAGCAAGGGAGGGCCCCACGGTGCGACGAGGGAATGGGAAGAGGGCAAGCAGGGGGGGGGGGTGGGGCTGCGTCGAGGGGGTTGTGTCGGTGATGAGCGGCTGGAGGCGCACAAGGCTGACCTTCACGACATCATGCTGGTGATCAAGAGCAAGAAGGGGTGGGGTGGGGGACGGCGGCGTCCACATCTGCACGCGCACGTCAGCGCTGACATCGGGGGCGCACGAGCTGATGCCAGGTGGAGGGCGAAAGGGGGGGGGGGGAGACGAGGAGCCGAACGGTGATCTGCGCTCCGTCGTGGCACCTGCATACGTGCGCATCAGTGGCGGCACGTGCCGTCGCATGCGCGCAGGGGCAGAACCCGGCGATGATGTCGGCGCACGTGCTACGAGACAGATGAGGGGGGGGGGACAAATGAGAAAACAAGAAGAAGACACACTTTCAGGGGCGCGCGCGACGCGACGGCAGCGCACTGGCATTCGCGTGTGAGTTCGAAGCTGCCGTGCGCTGGCGGTTGTGGTGGTGGCGGCAGTGCGCAGGAAGAGAAGCGCCACGCAGAGGAAGAGAAGCTGAGGAGGAGAAGACGCAGGCGTGTGTGCGCAGGAAGCATCCGTCAACTCCTTCTCAGGTGCGCACTCGCGCTCTCCCGTCGGTCTGCCTGCGTGTGCGTGTGTGTGTGTGTCTTTCCGAGGTCAGACGGCAGGGACGGTGGCGAGCAAGCCAGTTGGGTTCACTGTGCACTACACACAGTCGCACAGTCACACACACACACTGACGTACACACACACACACATGCACGCGAGGGCACACCGGGACAGCACCGCTGGCGGGACAGTGCAGGAGACAGGTGGAACAAGAGAACAAGGAAGAAAAAGGCTTTTAAAGAAGAGACACACACACGCGCGGCGTGTCTGCGCCCTGCGGCACTCGAGCCACCGCAGGAGCCCAGAACGCAACACGCCAACTGGAAGGGGGGGGGGGCATGCTGAGGGGGCGGCGCTCGGTGCCGGCTTCGTCATCGAAGGGGATGCATTCACCTGCATGACGGTGCAAGGGTGCGTGGGGCGGGGGATGGGCGCGGGAGATGGGGGGAGGGGCAGAGAAGCCCGCCCCCCTCCCCCCCACCTCTGGCAGTGACGAGTACATGCCATCCACTCACAAACTCACACAGCACCTCCACAAACTCTCACGCGCGGCTCACATCACTCAAAGAAAGTTGGCGAACGGGTCTCGGCCACCGAACATGGCGGCGCGCTGCTGCTGCATGTGGTACTCCATCGCCTCCATCATGCGGAATGGGCTGTCGGGACCGAAGAAGTCCTGCGAAAACGCCCCTCCCATCACCGCGCCATTGCGTGCGCGGCTGTCGTTGTTGTAGCTCGCCACCGCCGCGTCGCCGCCGCGGCTGTGGTTCGGCCGCACCGGTGCCTGGGCAGCGCGACTGAAGGGGGTTGGACTGCCGTTCATCCACGCCGGGAACATGTCCGACATCATCGCGTGCATGCCGAAGGGGTCGGGCGCGGCAAACGGCGCGTAGGTGCCCCGATGCGCGCGTCCTGCGTCGTGCTCGACGGTGTCGCAGGTGCGGTGGCGCTGCCCGCGTGTGGTGCGGTGCGCGGCACGCTCAGCGCCGTCATCACCCACCTCATCGTCCGGCTCCTCGACGATGGGCTGGCGCGTGGTGCCGGTATTCGACCGCGCGCCTCGCGTGCGTGCGGCGGCGGTCCTGTGCGCGTCGTGGTCGTCATGCTCGTCGCCGAGGTCGTAGTCGTAGACCGGCCTCACCTCCTCCACCTCCGCGTCCTCTTCCACAACTGTTGGGGATGCAGCCGACGTGGGACGATGACGGCGGCGACGCTGCTGCTGCGACGGCGGAAGAGCCCCGCCGTTCGACACGTAGCTGAACTGTACGCTCTGCACGAAAGCGCTGCCGCGCCCGTCGCGGTTGTGGCGGCGCTGGAACTCAGGGTCGTCGTTGGAGTTGTAGTAAGACGCGTACACCTCGCTGCCGTCTTGGCCGCGCTGGTAGACCGATCTTGCGTGGGTGCGCGCGTCGACCTGAGTGCGGCGCTCCACCTGCGCGGCGGCGGCGTCGCCGGATGACCGCCGCGGCACCACCGCCATCGCGTCGCTCGTCCGCGGAGCCGTAGACTTCTCGTGCGCCATCGTCGTCTGTCTACCTGGGAGTTTGGCGCCTTGTCTGCGCCAAACACACACACACACAAACACACACACACGGATTGCACTCCACTGAGTGAAATGCACACGTGCGCCTGTCCTACGGAGGCTGCGGATGGTAAGCGGGATAGCGGGACGGAGCGGGTGTACCGTGGGTTGCGAGTCGCTGGAAGAGGGGGAGAGAAGGAGAGTGGGGAAAGAAAGCGAATGCGTGAGGGAGTAGTGCGGGATCCTATTGTGTTTGCGCGGCGAAGGGTAGCGGGCGCGTTGCAGCGTCGGTGAGGATGTCGTAGTGGGTTGCGTGTGTGTGTGTGTGTGGGTGCGGGGAGACGCGCCGCAAGATCAGCCAAAACGGTTTGTAGAAGGATGACAGAGATGGAGAGAGGCAGAGAGTTGAAGCGCCTAGTAGATGCATCAGTCGTGGACCAGAGGAAGTAAGTGAACTTGCTGCAGGAGTGTATGGGAGAGGTCTTGCGAACGCAGGGGGCACATTCGAGCCTCGCTCTTCCACGCTCGCCGTCCATGTTTCGCTGTTTCTTCACATCGCTGAATGGAGGACTTCACGATCGACACTTTGCACGCCGCTCTCAAGCGGAAAGCGAACTGGGTGCAAAGAAAAACGAACACAAACGCGACGCATCACGTCGTCCCTCAATCCCACCCTCTCTGTCCCACCCTCCAACACGCTGGCTGCCTGTTCCCGCGTTGACCCCCCCCCCCCCGGAGGCGATGCACGAGGTGAGCGGTGGCACAGCAGAGCAGCAGCGGCGGCAGCAGAGGTTGCCTCGCTGTCTTCGACGCCGGAGTGGAGAAGTAGGGACACGGAGGTGGGCGGGTGTGTGAGAGGGGATCGGGGGTAGGGGTGGGTTGTGTGTGTGTGTGGGGGGTCCGAGATGCGCCATTAGACACGAGCATCGCCCCACGTCTGGGTTGCCTACTCGCCCGCCTTCGGTCTGCCGTGTAGTACAAGACGCATGGGGAAGCAGACAGAGAAGGGAGAGAGCGACCCGGGGCGGCGGGGTGCCCCTGCGCGGTGGATGAACGGAGATGACTTCACTCGTGCACGGCGAGGAGGGGGTGCGGCAGACGTGGTGGGGTGATGTGGAGTCGGGAAGACCCGAATCCACGTGACGTAGCGCAGCGAGAAACACAAGCACACAAACGCAGTCCAAACCACCACCACCAAAGGAATAAGAGAAG
>JASAOO010003326.1:0-40000 GCA_030849075.1 Zelonia costaricensis | reverse complement strand
CGCAGGCGTACGCCGCGCGCCAGGCGATCGCGAAGGGCCTCGTGGCGTACTTCCAGAAGTACCACAACGAGGTGGAGAAGGCCGCGCTCAAGGACAAGCTCCTTGCGTACGACAAGTTCCTGCTGATCGCCGATCCCCGCCGCTGCGAGCCGAAGAAGTGGGGCCGCCACTCTGCCCGCACGCGCTTCACCAAGTCCTACCGGTAAACTCAAACCCTGGATCGTGGTATGTGTGCCTGTGTATCTGCGTGGGTGCGTTGGGTGTGGCGTGTGTGTGTATGTGCTGACAGCCGCATAGGGACAGGCGGGGGAAAGGGGGGGGGGCAATGGCGGGGAGAGGCAGGGAGCGAGAGGGTGCGCTAGGGCAATGGAGGGCAGACGCGGCGCAAGGCAGAGGTGCCAGTGCGCCACGCTTCTCTTCCACTGTTCTCGGATGTCAAAACCGAGCTAGGTCCTTCCGCTGAACCTCTTTGCCTTCTCTCTCTCGCGTACCGCTTCTCGCCCCCCCCCCCCCCCCCCAAACGCCGCCGTCTTCTGTGACTGGGCAGTGCGCATGCACGCCGCTTTTCGCCTTTGATTTTGTTTTCATTTCTCACCAGCTCGAAATCGAACAGAAATGCTGATTGACTGCGCGACTGCGCGGTGAAGGGAGGAGCACCCGAGGAAGGAAGGTAGAGAGAATCCAAGGGTGAGGGGGGGGGGCGCTGGGGGCGCGTCAGCCGCGTTGACGATCAGCGCGCCGGGGATCTGACGCGTAGCCCACCAGCCCCCCTCCCCCTTCCCCAGGAACTCTCCCTCACCCCCACTTGCGTTGTGAACTAGCTGCGCAGCAGTGCGTGCTCAACGCGCTGCCCCGACGTTCGGCAGCACGAGGTGGCAGCCTCACCACCATCACATCCTGATGCACGTCCTCCTCTGGCGAGCGTGCCGTGTCTTGGACCACGTATCTGCGCCCTTCACCTTTCCGACCACTCGCCCGCCACCGTTCCGCATCGCTACCCCGACCGTCCGCTTCGTTTCTTTCCTTTCCTTCTTTCTTGCGCAACGCCACGCAGAAGCCGCTGCTGGCCGCGAGCGACATTCGCGTCTGCACACGTACGCATAAACACACACACACACACACACATACACCAAGAGAAACAGAGAGAGAGCGGTAAACAATCTCACGTGTAGACTTGAACAGCACTTCCGATTTTTGGTGCCCACGCACACGCACACACGCAATCGCAAGCGCATCTGTTCACTAGGCTATCACCACCGCTGCAGCCACTATCATAGAGCGATAGAGAAGCAACTATCAGACAAGACCACCAGCGGCTTGTTGGTCCAACACGGAGCGCGATCTACATTAAACCAGCAGCCCACGGACACGCACGCGCGGACAGACAGACACAGCCAGACGCAGAGAATAGACGGCTTCCTCTCCTCACCCATCACTTCCGCGCCATCACGAGAGGGCGCCTCTCCTCCGAAACCATATTCAGCTAGTGCGCACTTGTTTGAGCACGTGTTGCTGTTGGAACGGGCTGCAGTCACGCACACGCGTAAGCTTGACTTAGTTTCTTTTTTGTTCACGGTTCGCTTCAGCCGTGTCAGTGCGGCGCGCCATGCTGAAGGTCACGTCTATCGGCGCGGTGGTGCCGGACACGACCCACCACGGGGTGGTCCTCGGCAAGCCCATCCTGTACCCCGATGGCTTCGCCGTGGAGCGGGCCGTCTTCGTCGCCGCTGGAGCGCAGGCCGCACCGAAGGTGAGCTTAGCCTACAAGGATCCCACCGGCAGCGCCGCCGCGGCCCCCGTGGCGTCGGATGGCGAGCCGTACTTCATCGGGGCGATCCACTGGGTGGACGGGCAGCCGAACTTCTCCGTCAGCCGCAGTGACCGGCCCGTGGACCGCACGTACACGGACACCCTGTCGGCGACAACGGTGTGGCGCAAGGCGTTGGAGGACGCCGAGGCCGACTTCCCCTCCCGCGTGGCGGAGCTGCGGGTGCCGAAGAACGCCAAGGGCAAGTTTCAGATTAGCGGCATTCGTCTGTACGGCCTGCACATGCGCGAAGTGATCGCCGAACTCGCCTCGCTGCCAGGCGGGCAGGCCGCCCAAGACGCAGCAGTCGCAGCAGCGGCGGCCACGGCGTCGTCGGCGACCGCCGCCCCCTCCCTGTCGACGGCGGAGCTGGACGGACGGAGCACGAGCCTCCTCTCCGCCCCGGGCTCGCGCTCGCAGTCGCAGAGCAATGCCAAACGCAGCCGCGCCGTCTCCCCCGCACCCAAGGCCAGCACCAAGGCGAAGCCATCCGCCAGCTCCGCGGCGCGGGGGAGCAAGTCGCGCGCCACGACGAGTCGACCCGCCTCCGTGGAGGCTGCGCCGTCCAGCGCGGGCGTCAGCGTCATCTCCATCGGCGACACCCAGCCGTTCGCCGAGGCGGCCCTGCTGAGCCCGGTGAAGGCGAAGCGGCGCGCGGCAGCGAAGAAGGCAGAGGCGGCAAGCGCTGAGGCCGATGCAACCGCAGCAGCCGAGGAGGGCAGTGGCGCCGCCGCGGCCCCCGCGAGGCGCCGCCGTACGTCAAGCAAAAAGGGCAGCGACGGCGCCGACGCCTCCAGCCCTGCAGCCGCACCCGCCGCGCCGTCGTCGTCGTCGTCCGCCGCGCGTGCGGTGGTGCTGTGCCCTGACTGCGGGCTCGCCGGCACGCCATTCTGCGCCACCACCGGGCGGCCGCACCTGCCCCCGCCGTGCTCCAGCTGTGGCCTCACGACGGCCTTCTGCCCCATCACCGGCGAGCCGCACGCCGGCGCGGTGCTGCGAGAGAACCGGCAGCGCGGCGAGGTGCACCTGCCGGGTGCCACACGCAAGCCCCGGCGCCGCCCGTCGGCAGGCGCCGTCGCGGAGGTCACGGTGGTGAGCACGCAGGACGGGAACAGTGCCGACGCACCCGGCAGTGCACCGGCCGCTTCTGCGTCCTCGGCGGCGGACACGGCAGGGGCTGCCAAGAAGCCGCGCCGCAAGCGCGCGCGCGGAGAGGGGGAGGAGGGGCTGGCGGCCCCGATCAGCGGTGCCGAGCCCGGCGGTGAGGGCGCCGCCACGACCACCGCACGGGACGGGGCGGCGCCGGAGAAGGCCGGACGCGGGCGCCGCCCGCGGAAGACAAAAAGCGCCGACACCGCTGCGGCCGCTGCGGACGCCGCCGTCACGGAGGGCACCGCCCCGGCCGACGGCGCTGAGCCGGTACGGCCCGCCGAGGCCGTCGCGGCGCCGCCCCCACCACCACCCCCGCCAGCGGAGGAGCCGGCCTACACGTACCCGCCCCTGCGCCCCCCGCTGACCACCCGTGAGCGCAACAAGGCCGTGCACCTCCTGCACGAGGGGTGGAAGGCGCAGTACGGCGATGGGCCGGTGCTCCCACCGGCGGTGGCGGCAGTGCCGCTCGCCCTCGTGCCGGCCCGCCGTCCCGCCGCAACGCAGCGCGGCAAGAAGGGCCGCGGCAGTGGCGGCACCGGTGGTGGTGGTGCACCAAACGCGGACGAGGACGAAGAGGCTGAGGAGACGGGCCCGCCGCACCCCCACGCGGACGGAGAGGCCGGGGCGGAGGAGGGCGACGATCGGGAGCCGGGCAAGAGCGGCTTGAGCAGCGCCGTGGGCAGCCCCGCCTCCACGACCATCGCCGCACTGCCGTCCATGGTGCACCCGCTGGAGGTGACCCAGTTCTCCACCAGCGCGGCGGGCAAGCGGCTGAGCCGCTTCTTGGTGCAGTACACCAGCGAGCGCACCCTCTTTGACCTGCTACGCAACGCGGCGGCGGCGGCAGGAGCGACGGCGGGGGCGGGGAGGAAGCCCGGCAAGGCGGGGACGTCTGCCACCGCTACCGCTGCTGGCACTGCTACGGCTTCGACGGAGGCGGGTGCGGCTGGCGAGGCTGAGCACATTGGCGACACGGCCGAGCCGCTCGCGGAGGGGCGGGAGAGAGTCGCGCCGCCACCCGGCGAGGACGGAGAGGCCGACGCCGCCGAGATCGCCGTGCCCGCTGCACCGGCTACAGAGGCTGAGGTCGACGAAGAGCAGCCGCCCGTGGCCGCCGTATGAAGAAGAAGAGGAGGGGTTGGGCGAGGAGGACACATGCACCACACGCCAGCTCTGCTTCCCGCCTCCCCCTGCCCTTCACCGCGCTCAGGTCGCCCTGTTGCCGAAACGCCTCTTCTCGCAGCTCCACACCTACGGATACGTGCAGTACTCGGTCCACGAAGGGGAAGGCGTACGAGAGAGTGCCTCACGTGGAGGCCAATAACAGAGCATCACAAGCGAATCACTAAGCAAGAGGAGCAAGACGAGTCTGTGCGTGACGCCTTCTGTCTGGACTGCGCTCTGGGTAGCATGACTAATAGCGGGTGGGGGAGAGACGCGCTTCCGTAAACGCCGGCATTCATCGAAGCTGAAGGTGAAGACGCGTGTGGGTGTCGGGGTCGGGGAGCCGAGCGCTTCGCCCCCCGTCAACCATAGGGAGCGCCCTCTGCACCGGATGTGTTGTGGTGTCACCTGGCCCCTCCGCCTCGCTCCCTCCCCTGAGCGCGTGCTGTGCCCGCCCCCCACTGCGCTGATGTTCAACTCCCGCCATGCGGCCCTTCCACCACCCCAACCAAACCTGCCCTTCTCGTCGCTCTCTTCTCGTCCACTTCAACGGTGCAGGAGGGGCGAAGTCTTGCACCACCTCTCCTCGCTGAAGCTCTGTCAACGCACGGCGGTTGTACCCGCACCGCGCCGATCAACGCGTCGCTTACACTGGGCTCACTCACGAACACACACACACACACACACACAGATACACACGCTAACGCATCCTCAAAAAAGTAAACTCATTCTGCGGCGCAGGGAGTTCACCGGCGGAGAGAAGACAACACATCGCCCCCTCTCACCCCTCCCCTCCCCCTCCCTCTCCTCCGGACTTCACTTTCCTCCGTTCGCGCCACCGTGCGGTGGTGCCTCACTACGTCGCACACGTGTACATAGTGACCCCTCGCCCCCCCCATCAATCCTTTGTTGCTTCGGAATCCGTGCTTTCCATTTTTCTTCCTCCCTCCCACCGCCCTATCCACACGTACACGGCAGACGCATGTTGGGCTTGTGCTTTGGTCTTTCGGCGGTGACCGCCTACATGGGCGGGGTCCCGGTGCAGGAGCTGCAGCTTCCCCTGCGCATCCCAACCGGTGCCGCCGCGTCAGCCAGTGCAGCGGACACTGCGACGGCGCACCTGAGCGGCGAGCGCGAGCGCGGTGTGTGTGCAACGTGGCAATGGGCAGCGCGGCGCAGCCTCACAGCCCCGCTGGCGTGTCAGCGCGACGCGCTCATGCGGCCGGCTGCAGGGGCGGGCGTGACACTGCCGGTGACGGCAAGGGCCGTGGCGGAAGCGCTCCCGTGCCTCGGCTGCACCGCTGTCCAGCTGGAGGCGGTGCTGGAGGGGGCTGCGATGCCGACGCTGCTGTGGGGCGCACCTCGGTGGCCGGCTGGCACACTGCGCCTCGAGCCCAGCACGAGCGGAGGAGACGCGGTGCTTTGCTGGCGCGACAGGGCGTCGCCCATCGGGGGGCTGGTGTTCGAACTTCCCCGTGCTACCGCCGACCGAGGCGGTGCCTCCGCCCGCTGCTGCTTTCGCGACCCGGCAGGCGACAGCGCCGTGGCGCCCACCGCGAACGTCGGCAACAGCAGCGGAGGCGCGTCACTGCCAGACTCGCTCCTCCTACCCGACCTTGTGTGTGTGCGTCGCTCGCAGCCGCACGCCACCGCCGCCCTCGCCAGCGGAGATGGTGGCGACGCCACGGCGCCGTCGGTGGAGGTGGTGTTCATCGCGGTGGAGGGACTGCCCGAGCTGCAGCCCGTACGCCGCCGCGGCCTGCGGCTCTACGCAAAGCTGCTCGAGCTTCACCTCGATGCGCGGCAGGCGCGGCAGTCCGACTTTCTCGACGGCGGCGAAGCCGAGGGCGCGCTTGGCGCGGAGGGCACCGTTGAAAACGAACTGCCGATGCCTCCACCGTTCGCGTGGAGGTGCGAGCTGTGGACCGCAGCACCGTCAGCGGCCGAGGCGGGGCCTGGCCCGGCAATTGCCGGTAGCGCGCCGTGGCGGGAGGTGGTGCTGTGTGGGTCGTACTCTCCGTACGCATGCAACAAGCCGAACCACCACGACCGCCACGCTGCCATGACTGCCAGCCGCTCTTCATCCGGTGTGGAGGAGCCGAGCGCCGCAGCGTCTGTGTCGGCGGATCTGACGACGTGGGCGGCGGAGCTGTCAACGTTTGCGCGATGGTGGTGCGCGCTGACTGCGGTGTCGCAGACCGCCTCCGTGCCGCCCACGCCAGACGCACCCCGCAGCGACGCTCCGCCTCTCGCGTCAGCAGAGCTGTCACGCACCACCGAGGAGCTCATGCACTGGTGGGCGGCGACGCGGGCCAGCCACACACCCGCGCCGCCGCTGCCGCCGCTCCCCTCCAGCGCCACGCCTCTGTTCGGCGCGCTTGTCGTCCCGCCGCAGCTGCGCCGCACCGCACACGGGGAAGGCGGCGACGGGGACTGCGATGCTGCTGCTGCCGCTGCCGCGGTGGCCGTGCCTGCCATCACGCTGTGCTTTGTGAATCTCAAGGGCACACCTGTGCACCGCTACGACCACGATGCGGTCGATGTCTTGTGCCGAGCCGTGCACAGCCTGCACGCCGCTGTGTTCGTCGTTGACGCGGCGCAGAAGGCGACGCTCGTGGCGTGGCTGCGGCATCGCGTGCGCCACGTCGACGGCGCTGCTGCGGGGGCGGCGGGGCACCAGGCAGGCCAGACGACAGAGGCGCTGGAGGGCGGGGAGGGCGGCACGCAGCTTGCGTACGCGTACGACGCTGTGGCCGAGGTGGCGCAGCGCTGCTTCTGCCTCAGCGAGTACGTGCACGAGCGGCATCGTATGGCCGACCACTCCGCAGACGAGGCGGAGGTGACGCTCGCGGAGGGCCCGGTCGCACCCTGCGGTCGTGCGGCTGATGTGCAACGCCGTCTATGCGACACGCCGACGCTGGCATGGTGCCGTGCGGCGCAGCGCCTCGCCTACGATGACGTGTTTGGGCGCCGCCGACTGGACCTTGTCACGCGGCCCTTCCAGCTGCGCAGGCCGCCGGCGTCCGCGTCGCGGCGCGCTGCTCGCGCTGAGGTGGGCACGCCCGCCGCCCCCACCCTCACCCTTCAAGTCGTCCCGCTCTCCTTCATGGCGTTTGCGCTTACGCGGTTGGCGGAGGCCGGGGTGGAGGAGGTGGAGCCGCTGACGGCAACGGTGCTGCAGGTGGGCCGCCGTCTCAGCGACCACTGACTTCCCCTCCCTCCCTCCCCTTCCTCCCCCCTTTTCCTCCATCGAGTGAGGAGGGCCGCGGCAGTGACGATGGGCGGGGAGTGGCTGCCAACGCGCGTTGGGCCGTTCTCCGACCTCGTCAAACCACGAAAACGAACAACCCACCAACAGGAAGAGAAATAAGCCAAGGATGAGCGCGCACAGACGCACACCCACACACTCCCACGGGCGCAGACATGATGAGGAGTGGGAGTCAGCCGCCGTGGTGCGGTGAGCGCCAGCCCGTCCGTCTCTCCGCCGTTGCGAGAGAGGAATACGGGCATGTGCAGGTGTGGGCAAACGCAGGGGCGCTGCCTCACGCTTCACCTTTTCTTCTTACTGCTGCTCACCCCCGACAGAAGCGCTGACTTCTCCACATACAGACGCGCACACACACACACAGTTCCACGCACGCTGACGCGCGCCTTGGATTCCATCTTGTACTTATTCCCCCCTTCCCCCCTTACCCCATCCACCTTCTTCGCCGCACGAGAACGGAGCCGATGCAGAAGATGAACTTCGATGCCGCGGTGGAGCTGCGCCACGAGCTGCACACGCACCCCGAGCTCTCCAACGAGGAGGTGTGGACAAGGCAGCGACTTCTCGAATTCGTTCGGGCCCATACGCGCCGCCTGCAGGTGCACGACCGCGGCAACTGGTTCTACGCGGTGTACCGCGAGACGCCCAAGCCACAGCAGCCACGTGACACGCTGCTCTTTCGCGCCGACTTCGATGCCCTGCCGATGGACGAGGTGATCGCGCTGCCGTGGGCATCTAGGGTGCCGGGCAAGTCTCACAAGTGCGGTCACGACGGCCACTCCGCCACGCTGATGGCCTTCGCCATGGAGGTGGATCAGCGCGGCGCGGACAACGACATCGTCTTTCTCTGGCAGCCGGCCGAGGAGGTGGGCAACGGGGCAGTGCAGTGCCTGCCAGTCCTGGACGCCGAGCACGTGACGCGCGTGTACGGGTACCACAACATGGCGGGTTTCCCGTACAAGTCCATCGCGGTTCGCGAGGGCGTCATCCAGTGTGCGTCGGTCGGCATGATCGTCAAGCTCACTGGCACCCCGGCCCACGCCAGCCAGCCGGAGACAGGAAAGAACCCGTCGCTGGCAATCGCCACGCTTATCCAGCGCATCCCAGACCTGACACGCAACGCCAAGGAGCTGCTGCTCTGCACGGTGGTGCAGGTGAACGTCGGCAACAGGCAGTTTGGGATGTCGGCCTACTACGGCGAGCTGCTCATGACGATCCGTGCCACCTACGAGACGGAGCTGGAGGCGCTCAAGGCGAACCTCGTGCAGCTCGCCGAGGCGGAGGCGGCCAGGGCGGGACTCACGTGCGCCGTCGAGTACAGCGACGCCTTCCCGGAGACGCGTAATGCCGTGGCGTGCGTCGATCACGTGCGGCAGGTGGCCCGGCAGCGGGGCCTGCAGGTGTGCGAGATGGCCGTGCCGCTGCGCCCGTCCGAGGACTTCGGCCACTACGGCAAGCACCGGCCAGCGTGCTACTTCTTTATCGGCAACGGCGAGGACTACCCGCCGATCCACACCTCCGCGTACGACTTCCGTGACGAGGTGATCGAGGTGGGGGTGCGCATGTTCAAGGGTCTCGCTGGCGTACACGACACACCGCCAGCCTCCCTGTGACGCTGCGGGGGGAGGGAGGAGAAGGACGGGGTGCTAGCAGTGACTGTGGCGGTAGGCCAACCCCCCCTCCCCACCCCCTTGCACCCCCAGCTGCCTCCCATTCATCTACCTCGCCTCAGCCCCACCATCTCCTTCTTTGTGATGTGCTGTTTCATCCCCGCTGCGGATGTGACGGAGAGAGGCGGTGTGCACGCCATCAGACAACAGCCAGCACATGTGTGCGTGTGTGCACGCGATGCTAACGCGGGGGCGGGCCCAGCCAAGCGACAACGCTGCGTCCTCTCTCACCTCCTCCTCCTTCTCCCCTCTTCCCAGACGTTGTCGTGGGGCTGCACGCGCCGCTCCCACCCTCTACCGCCCTTGTTGTTCCCCCCTCCCCCCCTTCTTGTCAAGGACAGGCCCGATGCCCTGCATGGCCGCACCCCTTTTTGGTTGGTGCTTTCCCAGCGGCATGACGGAGCTGCGATGCAAGACTGTATGCGGTACTCCCCACCCCCCCCCTCACCCGGGCCCGCCTAGGTCTCCTCGTATGTGTGTATGGGTGTATGACCCAGGTCCCTCGCAGTGGATGGGCGTGCGCTCCGCCGAGTGTGCGTGGGGGGGGGGGACTCTCCTCCACCTTCTTCCTCTTATCGAGTCTCACTCTCTCTTCTCTTCACGCGCTGAGTTGCATTCGCTTCCTCGCCGCACCCGAACGCGCCTCTGCAGCAGGCGATGGGCGGGGGTGGGTGGGAGTAAGGAGGGAGTGGAGTGTCAAGTGGTGGACTGGCGTGGGACGTGAGAGGGAGAGGCGGGAGGCGCGGCAACGCACCAGGCTGTGTGACGAGAAGGGAATGCGTCTTCTGCGGCGTCCTCACTCCATCCTCTGTGTCCCCCCCCCCTCCCTTCCCCGCCCTCCCAGGCGCCCCTCACTTCGCCTCACACCGCTGCTGCCGTGTTGCCTCCCCCCTCGTACGCCGCGTCCACCTCTTTCCTTCGCTTCTCTACGGGTCTTCCTCACAGCTTGCTCTTCCCTTTCTTCACCCCCCCCCCGCCGCACCCTCGTGTGCGAGGCAGCTGCAATCGTATGCCAATAAGCCGCCGAACGTTCCAGCAGCGAATAGACGAGAAGCGCACGGGTAGCGGAGGGGCTCAACGTTGTGTGAGTGTGGCGACGGTAGGAGCGGCTCCTGTGTGTGTGTGTGTGTGTGCTCCACAGCATCAGCGCGCGCATCCTTCGGTGGGCACAGCCGTGTCGCCAGACAACGCACAAGAGGGGCAGTGGAAGGTCGTGTCAGGCAGTTCGAAAACAAAGAAGACCATCGTTGGCACGCGTCGTGTGCCGCGTGCCAGAGTGGAAGCACACAACTCGTCTCCGACGCCCCTCCCGCCACCCTGACTGCCTCCCTCTCCATCAACTCCACTCCACCCCCCCCCCCGCCGCTTCTCTCTGTCTGCAGCGATAAGGAACAGAGGTCCACCAGTAACGGGGACGCAACACCGCCGCTCATTCGCACGCAGTGGCACAGGCGGACGAGCAAAGCCCCCCCACGCAGCGAGGCCAACGCACACGCATCGCCTCCTCGTCCTCCGCCCCGCTCCTCCTCTTCCCCCTCCCCTTTGGTGGGGCGCCGCGGCGTCGCGGAGTCACGGATCAGCCCCGGGCTTGTGCGCCGCGCCCGGCCCTACACGCCGGACAACCCACGCAACCCCCCCGCCCCCTGCCCCGGCCCCTTTTGCGCTCACTGCACCGCACTCCCTTTTCGTTTTTTCTCGACGTGCGGGGTGCGCGGGCGTGGTGACCCATGCTCGGCCTCATCTCCCGCACCCCATGCCGGCTCCTCACCTACCGTGACGGGCGCCGCCTCTCTGATGCGCACCAGCTGCTCATCACCAAGAAGCCGGTCGAGTACGACTACGTTGCCGTCGACCTGTCGTCCTTCATTGGCAGCGCGGCGCGGCTCACGAAGCACGTCACGGAGGAGCCCCGGCGCGGCGCCCTCATTGGGCGGCACATCGTGAACGCACTATCGCAGCTGCTGCGCCGCGTGCAGTGCCGCCGCGCCATGCTGCTGGCTTTAGATGGCGCCGGTAGCTTGGCGCAGGCCCACCGCCTTCGACACAACGCGCGCGGCCGGCGCTTCGAGACGAACATGTACCGCATGCCGGGTGGGCCGCTGATGCGCGCAGTCGAGGACCGCGTGCTCAAGTGCATGCCGCTTGGCCGCACGCTCACGTCAGCAGAGGTGGTCGTGTCCGGTCTCGGCGTCGAGGGGGCGGTGGAGCGGAAGGTGTCCGCCTGGGCCCTCGATCTCGCGTGCCGCGACGGGGCCCAGCACACCACCAACTCGCTCTGCATCATCGGGTCTGGGGAACTGTGGATGAATGTCCTGGGCCTCGCCCCGTACTTCCAGGTGAGCAACATTCTGCACGGCGGGTCCGACCTGCGCCACTTCACGCTCGGCGATGCCCTCGCGTATCTCGAGGCCGGCGACGACCTCCAGGCCGGGCGCACCCGCGCCCTCTCCGCCGTGCGGGCCGACGCGCTGCTGGTGTACCTCCTGTGCAACGGCAGCACTGTCACAGGCCTCTCGCCGCTCGGCGGCGCGTACCTGCCGACTCTGCTGTCCTCTTACATGGCGGCCGCCCAGGCAGCCGGGGACGCTGAAGGCGCAGCGCACCGGCTGCTGCGCGAGAAGCCCAACGGCGTCCTCGAGCTGGACCTGCAGGCTCTTCGCGCGCGCCTCGCGGGCGGCCACGAGACGCCGTCAGGGGGCGGGTCACCGCGCGCCGCGTCCGGCGCAGGCGCGAAGAAGGCCGGAGATGCGTCCACCGCCGCCGAGGCCAGTGAGCCGCCCACCGGCGCCGCAGACACGAGCGTGGGCGCCAAGGCCTCAGATAACGTCTTCAGGAGCTACCTGCGGCACGCGCTGACGTCGCACTACCTCTTTTCCCACGGCGAGACCCTTGACGCGGGCGAGGTGCCGGCGTACATGGATGCCGAGGCCGCCGTCAACACCAAGGGCGACCTTGACGACTCGTCCAAGCGCATCCTGGTCGTGAACATTGGCGATTTGTGTCGCTATCTTGCTCGCCAAGTTCACCGCGGGAAGCTCTACATGGCCGTGGGTGGTCCCCCCAGCGAGGCTGCCGCGCTGTTGGACAAAGACGAGGGCGCCGCCGCGCCGAGGGTGCCCGTGTCGTACTTCCCGTTCTGGACCGCCGGGCAGCCGCTGACGGCAGCCGAGTACGCCATCCTCAGCTGCTTCCGCCCACACTACGTCTCTGTCTTTCTCGCCGACTACGTGCCGGGTGTGCAAACGGTGCTGCGCAGCGAGGTGCCGCACGAGCTGACCTCGCCCACTGCAAAGCTGACCGACGTGCACACCGCCCTGCAAAACTTCCTCACCTACGCAACAGCGGACCGGCCCCACCCGGCCCTCTGCTTCGCGCCGTCCTACGCGTGGCTGCAGCACGAGCGCAGCAAGATGTGGGCAATGCGCTACGTCGACCTCGGCGTCACCGCGCGGAGGCAGGACGTGTGCTACCAGCGCAGTCAGCTCTCCACGCTGCACATGGTGCAGCAGGACATGCGCGACGCCGTGGTCGCCTTCGACGCCGCGACGAAGACGTGGGTGGCGCTGCAGCGCGACTTCCCGAGTCTCACGGCGTCGGCGCAGCAACACGCGCAGCAGCCGCGGGAGGACACCGCTGCTACAGGGGCAGTCGCTGAGACAGCTGAACGGACGGCAGCTGCAGCAGCGGCGGCCGCGAGCCCCACGCTGAAGGTGCTCACGTGGAACGTGATGTTCGACCGGTACAGCAACCAGCCCACGCCGCTGGGCATGCCGGGCATCGACTGGTGCTCCCCGCAGCGGTACCCGGTGCTTGCGCGGCTCATTGAAGCCGAGGACGCGGACGTGGTGGGGCTGCAGGAGGTCGAGGAGCCGTTCGCCGCCTACCTCGCGGCCCAGCCGTGGTGCCGGGAGCGGTACATCATGTCCTGCAGCCCCGACAGCTCCGTCCTGGCGCCGTGGGGCGTGCTGCTTCTCGTGCGCCGCGGTGGCCGCTGGCCGCTGCGGGAGCTGCGTCACGTCAACGTTCCCGCGTGGCCGGGCCACGTCTCGCTGATGCCCGTCGCCACGCTCGACTTGATGGCCTCGATGCCGGACGGGGGTGAGGCTGGCGGCCAAGGCGAAGGAGGCGAGCGCGCTTCGGTAAAGTCGCGCAGCCGGGGTGCTGCGCCGCCGAAGTGGGAGGTGAATGTGTGCTCGATGCACCTCCTCGCCCCGTTCGCGAAGGCGCAGGAGGTGGCGCGCACCGGGCAGGACCAGGCGCTGCGCCACATCTTGATGCGGCAGCTGCACGGCGACACCGTGGTGATGGGCGACTTCAACGACTGGCCGAGCAACGAGTTCGTCATGCCGTCGGAGTCGCGCTTCGTCGACTGCTGGCCGCTGGTAAACCCCAACACGTACGGCAAGACGATGGACGAGACGAACCACTTCTGCAAGCTCAAGATCGAAGAGTTCTACTTTGGGCGCGCCGACAAGGTGTTCGTGCGCACCAGCGATGTGGCGGCGGCAGGGACGGCGAGCCGCACGGCCCACGCGCTGCAGCCGGTCGAGGCGCACCTCGTCGGGATGCGCAGCGTGAACGATGAGAACGGCAACACCGACGCCCCCGGCTACCTCTTCCCCTCCGACCACTACGGCGTGTGCGTCACTTTCAAGGTGCTCCAAGGGTAGGGCCAAAAAGGGAGGGGGGAGCGACGACGGCGACGATGTGTCAGCCGAATGCGGGCAGTGTGTGGCCATGCGCGGGTTCTGTGAGTGTGAGCGCGCGGGTAGGGCGGGGCGGGGGACGGGGTTGGTGCGTTGTGGTGCCCATGTCTGCGCGCGCCGCGCACCGGGGCGTGGAAGTGGAGGTGGGTGGGTGGGTGGGGTGTCTGGGCGTTGTCGAGTTGTTGTCGTCACAGCTTATCCGCTCCTCCGTGCCGGGGGGGGGGCAGGGGCAGGCTCTGCCACGCACGCCTGCACGCGATGCGGACGAGAGAGAGAAAGGGAGAGAAACAGTATGAAGGGCAAAGCAACGTAAATGCACGCATTGGCTGGCGGCACGTGCGGGACGGGACCGAGCACCACATGCGCGCCTGCTTCTCCGACAGAGACCCGGGTGGCCCCCACCCTCCCCCCTGTGCCACGCGGCGTGCAGGAGGAGTGGCGGGCGAGGGGGGGGGAGAACCTCACCGCCGAGGCGCACTGTTGACCGTCGAAGTTGCGGAGGTCTGCCGCGCGGAGCTCCGCTCTTTACCTCAACTTTTGTCTTTTACGTACTCTCTTGATGCCCTTCACTCTTTCCCGCCCCCCCCCTCTCCTGCTCCCCCCTCCCCCCCATTCGTTTGGTCGACGCACCGCCGCAGCACGACGGGCTCGCGTCATTCAGTCAACTTTGCCTCTGCCGCTCCTCCTCGTCACCGCGTGGCCCCTCTCCTGCGCCGTTACCTTTCCGTGTTGCACTCTCCTGGTAGTCACAGCATGCTGCGCACGTCGCTGCGCTTCATCGCACGGCGAACCGGCGTCGCCGCTGCCGGTGCACGTGTTGCCGCCGCAGCGGCATCACCACCGGTAGCTGCGGCGATGGTAGGCGACGCCGCCTGTGCGAGTCCTGCGCCGCTGCCTTGCGCTGGTGTGGCCCCACACGCGCTGTGGACGAATCGGCGCTGGCTGTCGGCGTCTGCGTGCCGCCACATGCCGCAGGTCCCCACTACCGGTCTCGGCAACGACGACGCGTTTGAGTTCGAGTTCGACCCGATGGCCGGGGTGCGCCACGACGCGGCGGTCGAGTCGGCGAAGAAGAGCGTGAACGCGATTGTGGCGGAGCTGGCTCCACCCAACGCGTCGGAGGCGGCGCTGGCGAAGATTCACACGTACCTGCAGCAGCACCCCATCGACAGCTTGATTCTGCACGCCGAGGTGCAGATCACACACATCGAGAACCCCGAGACCGGCGCTGAGGACCGCGTGCACCTCAGCCCGATGGACATCAAGGACGCCCTGGAGCAGGCGCAGCTACGCAAGATGAACCTCGTGCAGATGGGCGCGCGCGGCGACGAGATCGCCTACTGCCGTATCCGGCGCGAGCGGCCGTGGGTGTGGAAGCTGGTGCAGCCCGAGATGGACCTCGTCGTGGGACTCACCGGCGTCCCCTCCACCAGCGACTCCTCAGCGGCCAGCCCGGCCGACTCGCCGCAACAGCAGCAGGACGGCGGTGCGGCCGACAAGCCACGGCAGTACATGGGCAAGACGAAGGAGCTCATCGACCACGCCTTCCGCGACGCCGTGGACGCGCACTTCGTCGGCTGGCGCAGCAAGAAGATTGTGCAGGACATTCGCAAAGGGCACCCTGTCAAGATTACGATTCGTGACTTCCAGAGCGCCGAGGCGGCGATCCACAAGCTGCACGAGATGAGCAACGCCGTGAAGGCCAATGCTGAGGAGCTGCAGGTGTACCATCACTTCACCAGCATCGTCGCCAACGACCGCGAGGCGAGTCTGACGCTGTCACCGCCCACGGCAAACAAGTCGGGCACCATCTCGAAGCAGGTGAAGCACCCCAGCGAGAAGGAGTGGGCCCACGCGCTGCAGCGGATGGAGGACGCGTGCGCCAAGGCCGGCCGTAGCGGCACGTACATGAAGTCGAACAAGTTGAAGCGGCGCAGCGTCGGGCTGACGACGTTCCGCGTGGACAAGTACGGCCGCCGCATCGACTAGGCGAAGAGGAGCTAGAGCTGTGCTTCCGATGTGTGCCTGTGTGTCCTTGTGTAGGGGGGAGGGGAGGGAGGGAAGGCGGGGAAGTGGAGGAACAGGAGGGGAGGATGCGCCGTATGTGTGCGCCTTCTCGCCCCTCCCCCCTCCCCCCTCCCCCCTTTCCCTCCCACAACGGCACGCGCACGGTCTTGTTATCCACCACGCACGTGTTGTGGTTCATCGCGTCTTGCTCTGCGCTTGTGATCACATTCACCCAGCAAGCACAGGCTGCTACGGGTCGCCCACGCGCGGTCACGGAGAGCCGGCTCCGCCTGTGATAGGGTCCAATCGCAGCGACACCGCGACCCCACACCCCGCTGGGGTGCCGGCATGCGCGAGGGGTGAGGGGGAGCTAGCCGCGCACGGTGCGCACTCAACGAACGTGACACGATGCTGTCACGCGTCGCCGCGACTGCGCGACACGGCCGCCCCAGAACTACATCTGAACCACTCCTTGCCCTCCTTCGCCCCTTGTTAATCCCGCCTACGCGTCACACCCTGCTGCGCACACGTCAGTCCCCACTTGCACCCCGCGGACTCACACGACTGCGTCGACCCCAGCAGTCCACACGCTGGCCTAACCTTCTCCCTCCGCTATCACGATCAACACAGACATACCCCTATTCAAGCTAGAAGGACGGTGGGTCGCTGGTCCAGGAAGACCGGCACGCCCGCACGTATCGCTCTCGACGTTGGGACTCCTCAGCCACCTCCCACCCTCTCCAACACCGGCACGCAAGCGATGTCCGCCCTGGCCCCAACCGGTGTGCCCGGCGCTGAGGCCACCAGCGCGGCGAAGCCCGCCACGGCTGCCAAGCCGCCGCCGGCCCCCGTTGTGCGCCGCGGACGTGGCAACTTCAAGCATCAGCTGCGCACCGAGGAGATGGAGCAGAAGTCCGCCAGCGGCGCCGCCGCAGCGCTCGCCCGTGCGGAGGAGGGCAGCACCATCTTTACCGCCGCGACCACCACCGTCGTGCTGCCCTCCTCCACGCTCGGCACCAAGGCCACGAAGCCGGTGACGGAGGAGGAGGAGCTCGCCGCGCAGTACGCCCACCTCAAAAAGGGCAAGGACATCCCCCTCAACAACGTGCCAGCTCAGATCGCCGCCGCCGCAGCAGCAGCAGCGGCAGCAGCAGCAGCGGCAGGCGGGCCCATGTCCATCACGGCCCGCCTCGCGGCGGTCGCAGAAGCCCGTGCGGCGGCCCCGCGCACGCACTTTGGCGTCTTCGAGAACAACACGAGCGACACGGCGCGCCAGCTGCTCTTCCGTGGCGAGAAGCGGCGTCGCTACTGCGTCATCGTCGGCGACCTGCAGAACCACACGCGGCAGGTGACGCTGAAGCTGTTCGGCCACAAGGGCGCGAAGCCCTTCAAGCTGCAGAACAAGCTGATCCGTCTCGTCAACCTCTCCATCGGCAAGCCCCGGCGCGGCACGCAGGCGTGGCGCGAAGCGCACGGCATCTTCGACGACGACGACGAAGACGCGTACCCCAACGAGCGCGATGGCGACGTGGACGGCGATGGCGACGAGGCGGCAGTGGGGCTGACGCAGCGGCAGGCCGACGGCGAGGACGCCGAGCCGGTACTCGTGGAGGTGGACGACGACGAGGCCGACGCGGCCAGCAGCGTCGACGACCTCGCCAACCTCGAGAAGGAGGTGGACACCGACGCCATCATCGACCCGCTCGACGACAGCAGCGACGACGAGGACGCCGCCGCCGCCGCCGTCGTCCACCACCACCACAACGGCAGCAGCAGCGATGGCGGCATCGCCGGACCCGTGCGCACCGCGAGTGCAGCGGTCACCCCCGCACCCGCTCCGGGCGACGCACCCTCGTCGTCTCACCCGGCAAGTACCGCGACCACCACCACCCCCACGCCGCCCCCGCAGTCGACCGACGCGGTGCAGACGGCAGAGGCACGTGCCTTCCAGAACCAGACCCACGCCGCGGCCGGCTTCGATGTCGAGGAGGAGGCCGTGCGGTCCTCCCGTTCCTCGTCCACAGCGTCCGGCGACGACGGCGCTGACGCCGAGGCGCGGCAGGAGGCACGACGGCGCAAGGCGGCCGCGCTCGCCGAGGCCGCCGCCGCCGTGGAGCGGGCCGCCGCCGCCGTGCCCATCCCCGAGAGCGACAGCGAGGAGGACGAGGCTGCAGCGGCGACGGCAACTGCTGCCGGTGCAGCAGCGGTGGGGGCGACCCCTGCGGCGCCGGCGGGCCTCGACGCGGAACTCGCGCGCCCAGCTGCCACCGACGCCGTGGCACTGCCGACGCCGCCGCCACCCGCGTTGTCCGCCGACGCCCTGCACGTGAGTCCCCCGCCTGCGGCTGCCGTCACGGCGCCGGCGGCGGTGTCGCACGTGGACCCGGCGGAGAACGCGGCCGCTGCTGACGCTGACGGAAGCGGCACCCTCGCAGCCGTCGATGCTGCGACCAGCGCGGCGCGTGCTGCCGGCCCCGCTGGGCGGCGTCCACCCACTGGTGGCGCCGCGCACGACGGCAAGGCCGCCGCCGGGGGCGAGGCGGAGGGCGAGGACGTGGACCACTACCTCGAGGACGACGAGGTCGTGCCGCTGACGGTGCAGCAGGCCGGCACGGGGGCGAGCGTCATGTACGAGACGAGCCTCGCGAACAGCCCGGTGCTGACGGCGAAGCGCTTTAACGCGCTGCGCGACTACTTTTTGCGGGAGTTCCGCTTCCTGCTGAACCTGGAGGATGTGCGGACGCAGCACGTGTCGGTGAAGATCAACCTTGGCGCGGCGTACTGCTGTCTTGCGCGTCAGGGCTCGTACTCGACCCCGCTGAAGCACGCGACGTTTGGCGAGTTCGTGGAGCGCATGAACGCTGAGTCGATGCAGCTGTACTTCATCAAGGACTGTCCGGCCTGCGTGTCGCGTGCCGTCGACATGGAGAGCGGCTCGCTGCACTTCCCGGCCAGCTCCACGACGGTCAAGATCAACTTCTTCTCGAACGAGCGGCAGAGTCGCTCCATCGCGCGCGCGGTGTGGGACAGCGACGTTGACCAGTTCCGACTGCTCGATGTCGAGAACATCGGTGTTGCCTTCAACTGGTCCGTCTTCTCGCTCGACGAGACCTTCGTGCGGCGCAAGAACGAGGTGAAGGCGGAGGAGGGCGGGAGTGCCGGGGCGAGTGTGGCGGCGTCGCCGGCGGCGGGAGCGAAGGCGGCGGCCCCTGCGCCACCCCCGGCGGTGGCCCCACCGGTCTACTCCACGCCCGCCCACGTTCCGCCGGCGATGGCGGCGCGGCCCGTGCCGACGGCGGCGATGCCGGCCGCCCCCGCTGCGATTGCCGAGCCCGTTATGCCGAAGCCGCCGGCCCCTGTGGCTGCCAAGGCACGCATGGGCCCGGCCCCCGTGGGCATGGGCATGGACCTCGACAGCCCCTTCCGTGCCGCAGAGGAGTCGAGGCCGGCCGCGGCGGTCGAGGCCGCAGAGACGGGGGCGCCGGTGGCGCTCGGCGCGGAGGCGGAGAATCCGCGCAAGGTCGCGTTTGAAGACGACGACGACGAGGACGACTTGGCGCGTAACAAGACGGTCGCCTACCCCTTCGAGGTGGAGTTCCGCGCGTACCGGCGGTGGAAGCAGCAGGCCGACAACCCAGCCGCGCCGCTGGCCAAGGCGATTCTTGAGGAGCTGTCGCTGGCCGAGCACAACTACCTCCTGCACGGCTCCACCGCCATGTACGAGCGCATGGACCTGACGAACGTGTGCGAGGTCGACTACGCCGCCGAGGATCTCAACGTCGAGAGCATCGTCGTCGAGCACACGTCGCGCGTGAAGCCGGAGGGCACGGATCTGCTGGTAGACAACACGACCTCCCTCTTCATCGAGAACTTCGCCGCGGCGCGGCAGCTGAAGGAGAAGGTGAACACGTACGGCCCCGTCAAGGTCGCAGCGATGCAGAACACGAGCAACAACAACTTCATGCGCAGCCTCACGGCGGCACGGCGGGCGGCGGGCCGCAGCGGTGGCCACGGCGCCCGCGACGCGCTGCACTTGACGCCGGCGGAGATGGCAGAGGTCCTGAAGCCCACATCGAAGCTGACCTTCTTCCGGTCGCGCGGGTCGTCGATTCACTGGAAACTGCGCCCGAACAGCAGTCTCGAGGAGAACATCGCCCCGATGACGGAGGCGCTCTCCTTCCTGCAGCAGGTGCTGCACACGGCGAACGAGATTGAGCGCAACTCCGCTCGCGGTGGTGCCGCCCCGGAGGCGGTGTGAGTCGGCGGAAGGTAGTGGAGCGTGGTGGGTGAGGTGGAGGAGGGGGAAGGAGGGGGGAGGGGGGAGAGACGGGCAAGGCACACATCACCTGGTTTGTCTGTCTCTTCCTCGTCCCCATCCGCACTGGGCTCCCCCCTCCCCTCCTGAGTATCTATGCGACATCAAGTGGCAGCTGTCTCTGCCCCTTTCTCTCGCTCGACTCAGTGCACGCCCCGCCAGTCCCCCCGTCCCCCCCCCCCCGACTCAACACGGTTGCCTTGCTTTCCTACCTTTATCTTCTCCTGGTGCGGTGACTCCCTTCTGTGCTGCCTCAGTGTGTTTTATCATCTAGTGCTTTGTATGGTACGTGTGTGCGTGTGTCTGCGTGTGTGTGCGTTCCTGCTCGACGGTTCGCAGAGTGCGTTCATGTTTGTGTTTGTGTGTGTGTGTGTGTGTGTGTGCTTGCGTGTGTTCAGCGTCTTCTGCTGAATGCGTGTGGCGGCCTACACCCGTCTAATGCTACCTCAAAGCCGTGCCTGCACAAGAGGGCAACCTGAAGGAGGAGAGGCATCCCGAGCATCGCGGCATGCACAGGATGCGGCCGCGCTCCGTCGCGGCAGAGCGAGTCGTGCGGCGTGGGCTGCGCTGCGCCGACGCCCTTTGTTGAGCTGCTGCTTCAAAGCTGACGCAGGTGTTGTTTGCACCTCCGTCGCCACAATGCAGCCTTCATACCTCTCCTACACCCCGCGTACACGCACGCGAGCTCCCTGACGCTCATCTTCCACGTTTCCTCCCCTTCACCGCTTGCGCTTTCGGCACGCCGCACTTATTCTCGGGCTTCACCCCCCCCCCCCGTTCTCCCTCGCTCTCCCCGCACTCCGACGTCCACCCCGCCCTCCTCCTCCATCCCCCCTCCCTCGCCAGCTTAGCGCCTCCCTCTAACTCTCTCTCCCTCCCCCTCCTTCCTTCACTTCCCGGTAACACGCACACGCCCTCCGCCCCGCCCCCCCCCCTCCCCCCGCCAACCCTAAGCCACCCTCTCTATCACCTCCACCTCCACCTCCCCCACCCCTCTTGCACCATGTCGGCCGATCCGCAGGCTTTCATCGAGCTCCAGACTCGCATCACCAAGGTGAAGGCGATCTTCACGGAGGAGCTCTCCAAGGCGTTGAACCTCATCCAGGTCGAGTGCCCGATGCTCGCCCGCGTCGGGGACGGCACGCAGGACAACCTTTCTGGCTTCGAGAAGGCCGTGCAGGTGCGCGTGAAGGAGATCCCGGAGGCGAACTACGAGGTGGTGCACTCGCTGGCCAAGTGGAAGCGCAAGACGCTGGCGGACCACAAGTTCCCCGCGGGCCAGGGCATCTTCACCAACATGCGTGCCCTGCGCGTCGAGGACACTCTTGACAACATCCACTCCATCTACGTCGACCAGTGGGACTGGGAGCGCGTGATGGCGCCGTCGGACCGCACGCTCGAGTACCTGCAGGCCACCGTCCAGTCCATCTACGGGGTGCTGCGGCAGACAGAGAAGCGCGTGTGCGCCGAGTTCTCGGACATAACCCCCATCCTCCCCGAGTCCATCAAGTTCCTGCACACGGAGCAGCTGCTGAAGCGCTACCCCGACCTGGACCCCAAGTTCCGCGAGCGCGAGGCGGTGAAGGAGTTCGGTGCCGTCTTCCTCATCGGCATCGGCGGCAAGCTCAGCCACGGCGACCGCCACGACGCCCGCGCGCCGGACTACGATGACTGGTCCTCGCCCGTGTCCGTCGACTCCTCCAAGATCGGCTTCCCGACCACGGACGGGGAGAAGCCGTCTGTGGATGCGCTCATGTCGCTGCACGGCCTGAACGGCGACATCCTCGTCTTCAACCCGGTTCTGGACGATGTGCTCGAGCTGAGCAGCATGGGCATCCGCGTGGACCAGGAGACGCTGCGCCGCCAGCTGGAGATCACCGGCGACAACGACCGCCTGCAGTACGTGTGGCACCAGCGCCTGCTCAGCGGTGACCTGCCCCAGACCATCGGCGGCGGTATCGGCCAGAGCCGCACGACCATGTTCATGCTGCGCAAGAAGCACATTGGGGAGGTGCAGTGCAGCGTGTGGCCGCACGAGACCGTGTCGAAGTTCCACGTGCTGTAAGATGGCGGAAATCACTATTTGCGCCCCCGCCATCCCCACAGCGCTCGCCGGAGAGGGGAGGGGGGATGGCACGCATACGCTCTGGATGTCTGTGGAACGTGTGTACGTGTGTGCTTGTGTGTGTGTCTGTGTGTGTTTGCATCGTGGGGCAGCTCTTTCCCCCCTCCCCCTTCTCTCCTCTCCTCGACATCTGCAGACGACACGCGCTGAGAGGGAGAGACGCCGCAGAGCAGCTCCCTCCGCCCCGCCACCGACAGACACACGGACACACCGCGGGCACGCACGAGGGCCGGCGGTCTGCGCTCATGCGCACGTGCGTACGTCCACGGCATCGTCGGAGTGGCCCTGCCGTGGAGTTACTCTGCCACGTTAAAACAGGGGGAATGGCGAAGGGGAAAGGGGGACGTGCGTGCGGCCGCACACGCAGCCTTCTCGGCTCCGGTCACCCCGTCACACCGACACACACCGGGCCAACCCTGTCCACCCCACTTGTCCGCCTTCCCGCGTCTTGCGCGTTGTCCAAACTCGTCTCTCACCACATACGACCGTCCTCTTCAAGGCGCTGTCGTGTACACGAAAAACACGCAGTGACACCCAGAGACGTGCTCTCTGTTTTTTTTTTTTCGCTTCTTCGTTTTCTTCGAGTGTCCCCCTTTTTTCCTTGTGTGTGTGCGTGTGTATGTGTGCGTTTGTGTGTTTGTGTGTGTGTTTGTGTTTGACTGTTCCTGCGCGCGCTCCAGCTTATCCGCCCGCCCTCCTCCCCCTCTTGCGCCTCTGGGACTGTCGGGGGGCCCATCCCGCCCCCTCCTCCCGCTCCCTTCCCGCCGACGTTGTCGACTCCACGTGATGGAACGGGAGAAGACACACGAATCGAGTTGAGGCAGAGCAGAGGAGGAGTGGTGGGCGGCGCACGCGCATGGCGACGCCGTCAAATACGGGCGTCTCGTGCGTCGCTGCCGGCCGTGAACCGGCTGCAGCCCCCCCTCCCTTCCTCCCCATTCCCCAAAGGTACGTTGAAGCACGACGAGACGAGAGGAGGAAGAAAGACTGTGGGAGAGTGGGTGAGGATAGCCGCACTCCGCCGGCCGCCTCCCCCCTTCTCCCTCGACGCTGTCTCCCCTATCTGTGTGTGTTGTATGTGAAGAGCGGGGAAGGCGGCAAGCGAAAGGGTGTGTGTGTGTGTGTGTGTGTGGTGGTGGGGGGGGGGGACAGAAGCGGCACGAACGCATGGCGACGCGTGTGAATGCGGTGTGTGCGTGGGGGGAGGGGGAGGTGCGCCGAGGACGAGTGCAAACGCGCTTTCCCCTCCCCCCCTTTCTCCACGTTCACCATGTTCTGCCACTTGTCTCCGGCTTCTTGTATCCCTTTCTCACGGCCTCGACAACTTCGTGCATGTGTATGTGTATCGGTGTGCGCGCCTGGGTGCGTCCTGGAGTGCACGTTCGCGTGTGTCTTCGCGTGTTTCAATTCGGATGTGCGCGTGTCGAGTCGGTGGGTGTGTGCTCGATCGGCGCGTCTGGGCGACGGAGAGGCCTTAACCTCCCTTCGCCCATCACCTGCCCCCTTTCTTTTCGTTCTTTTGTCTCCCCTATTTCTCCTCCTGTCTCTAACGTGGGTTGCCGTTGTCACCTCCGCCGTCTCACTTCCTCTTGAGCCAACCTCCCCCCCCCCTCTCCTCCTTCACCCGGCCATCCCGCCATCATCCACCGATGCTGGTGCCGGCCCCGCCTCATCGCTCCTTCCCGTCCTTTCACCCGCTGTCCTCTTCATCTTCCGTTGATGGAAGAGCTCGTACAGGCGGGTGGACACACACACACACACACACACACACGTTTGCAGCGATGCGCAGCGGCATTGAGGGTGATGTGCGGTGGGGGCACCGGAGGCGCCTCTTCACGGAGTACAAGCGGCAGAGGTGGTGTGGCAGATTGCTAAGAACTGCCGGCATCCCCCCCTCCTCTGTTTTCGGTCTTGTCTTCCGTCCCGTGTACTTGTCAAGGTCCTGAGCAATGTGTTTTCCCTTCAGTCGCCGTCTGCGGCAAGAGAGGCTCCATCTCTATGTGTGCGTGTGTGTGTGTGTGAGATCGAGACGGCGACTGAGAGAGTGGATTGAGGAGTGCGGTGTGTTTGTGCGTGTGTGTGTGTCTTCATGTCACACGCCTCCTTCGTTGTTCTCTTGTGCACTCTACCGTCCTGCACCACCGGCATCACCATCGTCGCTACCGACATCTCGAGCTCATCTCGTCCTTCTCCTACTTCCGCAGCTCGCAACGGGTGCTGTTGTGGGAAGTGTTTTGTGTGTTCTCGGTGGTCCCGCACGTTTCTTTCCGGCACTCCCTCTCTCTTCGTGTCCTCCTGTGCGTTGGATGCGAAGTCACTGCACGCGCGTGGCGGTGTGGCGCGTGCGTTGCCTTCAGTCTTGTTGGCCCCTCCCTTCCCGACTCCTGTTCTGTTTTCTGTGTTCTTCTTCTTCTTTTCCCAGCCGCCTCTTTCTCTTCCATTGAGCCGTCTTCTCCGCGCCTTTCTTCTTCTCGTCTTGTGCTATCCCGTGGTCGCATCTTCGCATCACCGTCATCGCGGAGCCCGTTTCTGTTCCCTCCCCCCTTCTTGCACCTTCAGTGCAACCTAACTAACTGACGAAGGTGAGCGAGGGAGGAGGGACTGAAGTACGGGGGCGGGGTGGGGGGGGTGCTTCTCGGGTGTCAGAGAAGGCGGGTTCATTGTGGGGCGCATGGCGTGCCGTGCGCACGGGGGAAGTGTGATGGGCGGCACCAGCGCAGGGAGGAGAGAGGGGGGGAAGAAAAGGTGGCGGCTGCGGCGCGTTTCGCAGTTCTGCCCTCTGCATTCCCTCTCTTGATCTTCGCTGTGTGCGTGTGTGTGCGCCGGCGCGTGTGAGAAGTCGAGAGTGGCAGCGGGGTCGTCATCAACCGAAGGGGGGCGGCGTGACATGTCCCAGGTGGTGGTACGCTTCTGCAGGGAAAGAAAGCAGGCGAGGCTGACGATGAGGCAGGTGACGGGTGTTGTGGTCATGATTCCCTGCGCACGCGCGGCCCTTTTCCTGCTCTGCCCCCGCTCCCCCATGCCTACAGCACGTCCCCGGCACGCCGCCCTCACTTCCGTCCACGCCCCCCCCCCCCCAATCCCCCGCCTTCTCCTGCGTGGAGTACCATTTTTTTGCGTGGCCGACTACTTTCCAGTTCACTTATCGCCCTTTTGCTGACGTCTCGTGTGACGCCACAAGCGCCTTCACGGCTTCACTGCATCAGTATTGTGAAACGTGGAGAAAGCACGGGTGGGGAGCACGTCCGTTCCGTCCCTTTCCTTACGCCCCCCCCCCTCTTCTCCTTCTTCCGTCGTGGACTATCGTGATGCGGGAAGGTAGGACAATCAAGCAAGTGCGAGCCCGTTGACACTTCCCGAAAAGGGTATTTATCAAAGAATACGAAGGGCACGAGGAGCCACCCGAACAAGAGCATTGAAAACCAGGACTCGACAGAGGGAGGGGAGAGCGCAGGGCAGGTGGAGTAGGAATGTGGACGGTCTGCAGAGCGGCACACGATCTGTACCCTCCCCCCTCCCCCTCCGGGAGCCCCTTTAAGGCGAAGGGTTGCACAAGGTTGCGCAAGGTAGCAACCCAGGAAGCGGCGGTGGCTACCTCGTTTTAGGGGCCGCTCACCGGTGCGGTCCACACACCAACACACACACACACACGCACGCCTACGCCGGTCCAATAGCAGAAGGCACTTCGCGGCTCTGTTCTGCTTGCCGGCCTATGCCGGGGCCGATCCAGGTCGGCTGCCTCGCCACCGGGGCGTGTCGCACAAAGCGTCTTGGGCAGAGTGCTGAACACCTGCACATGCGTGCGCTTCTACTTCTTGGATTCCGTCTCCTACACCATCACTTGCTCTTTTCCTGCAACTTCACCAACCGCAGATCTGTTCACAGCCCCCCCCCCCCATATATCACCCTCCACCACACCACATTTGACCGTATCCACTCCAGCTGACGGCTTCAGTCTCCCCGTATTCACGGTCACGAGCATCCACCCCCTCTCTCGTGCCCCCCCCCTTCTCCTTCCCCTGTCTATTACAATCCCGGCCGCTGCCACTTCTCCTTCATCTCGTGGCAACG
This sequence comes from Zelonia costaricensis, assembly GCA_030849075.1. Classification (NCBI taxonomy): domain Eukaryota; phylum Euglenozoa; class Kinetoplastea; order Trypanosomatida; family Trypanosomatidae; genus Zelonia; species Zelonia costaricensis. The sequence continues at coordinate 13,718 of JASAOO010003326.1, read as the reverse complement.
TGCTCGGTCACATCACTTCTTTCCTTTTTTTTTCCCATTTGCGACCACACTGCCATTTACGTCGTCTCCTCTTCTTCACCCTTTCTGACTCCACAGCACTGTATAGTTCTCGCTGCATTGCGTCCGCACCTCTCGCGCGCACACACACACACACGCACGCTCATACACCAGCGCGCACCCTCCAGGCTCTTGCCTCTTCCCTCCCGTTCTCACCTTTCCCTTTCGGCAATCATGTCCATCTACGACTACAAGGTCAACGGCGGCGACCACCAGCCCTACGACCTCAGCCAGCACAAGGGCCACCCGCTGCTCATCTACAACGTCGCCACGAAGTGCGGGTATGCCAAGGGCGGCTACGAGACGGCCACGGCGCTCTACGCCAAGTACAAGGATCGCGGCTTCACGGTGCTCGCCTTCCCGTGCAACCAGTTCGGCAGTCAGGAGCCCGGCACTGACGAGGAGATCAAGGAGCAGGTGTGCACGCGCTTCAAGGCCGACTTTCCGATCATGGAGAAGATCGACGTGAACGGCGACAAGGCGCATCCGCTCTACCACTACCTCAAACACGCCAGCAAGGGCATCCTCGGCACGACGTCCGTGAAGTGGAACTTCACGTCGTTCCTGGTGGACAAGGACGGCCACGCAGTGCACCGCTTCTCGCCCGGCGCCAAGATCAACGAGATCGAGAAGAAGCTGCTGCCACTGCTGGAGGCCGCCGGCGACGCGCCGAAGACGGAGGCGGCGCCGAGCAGCTGAGCACGGGTTGGCTTGAGTGTACCCACGCGTCAACCCCCTCCACCCGTGCGTGAAACCGCTCGCGTATGGCTTCTTTTATCCTCTATTGCTTTCCTCATGTCGCCCCTGCTCTCTCCCTATCTCCAGCGTGCATATCGACGTGCAACGGAGGCGACTCAAGGGAGCGCGGATTTCTTTTCTGTTTCTGTACAACCAAGAATGGTCATTATTGCCTGCCGCACGCAGCACCAACGCACGGACACGCGCCCCTGCTTCTGCATGTCGGTGTGCGTGCGAGTGTGTGTGTGTGCTAGCAGAAGAACGATGGGGTCGAGCTCAATGGGATAGTGTGGTGAGAGTCGCCCACCGTCTGCGCGGTTGCTGCGTGCTACCGCCCCGCCCCTCCCTTCCGTTCTCATCACGTCTGTGTTATGACGGTACTCAAGGGCAACGCACGCACGCACGCGCGCGAATATCCGGAGCAAGGCCCGTCCTCTCAGGCACTTTCTTATACACAGCCAGCACCATTTCCGGTGTACGACCGCCCCCGCCCCCCTCCGCCTGCGCACATCCTGCCTGACGCGCCCAAACCTCTCGGTCCACACTGGACGGCACAAGCCGTTCAGCGTAGAACAGACGCAGCCAGCCTCGGTTCCCGCATCACCTCCTCCCTTTCCCATCCTTGGCCTTTCGTGTGTTGACTTGGCATTTTGTTCTTCTCAGTTCAAGCGGGTGGGTGTCCCTCCTCTTTTGTTGTCGCTGCACCGCACGTCGCCCTCCCCCCCCCGACACGCGTGCGAGACGGAAGAACATGCGAAACACGAAAACGACAACCGACGATCCGTGACCAGCTACGCTTCTCTCTCCCTCCCTCTTCCCGTCTGTGCACCCGACTCGTGGCCGCATTGCGCCCTGGCGCCCGAGGTGCAGGTGCGTCGGCCCGCTTTGTGAGCCGGCGCCGCAACACGCCTGGAGTTTGGGAAGCAGCGCGCCCCCCCTCGAAATGGGTGTCATCTCCGCTCTCCNTTTTGTTCTTCTCAGTTCAAGCGGGTGGGTGTCCCTCCTCTTTTGTTGTCGCTGCACCGCACGTCGCCCTCCCCCCCCCTCCCCCGACACGCGTGCGAGACGGAAGAACATGCGAAACACGAAAACGACAACCGACGATCCGTGACCAGCTACGCCTCTCTCTCCCTCCCTCTTCCCGTTTGTGCACCCGACTCGTGGCCGCATTGCGCCCTGGCGCCCGAGGTGCAGGTGCGTCGACCCGCTTTGTGACCCGGCGCCGCAACACGCCTGGAGTTTGGGAAGCAGCGCGCCCCCCCCCCTCGAAATGGGTGTCATCTCCGCTCTCCCTTCTCCTCACTCCCGCCGCGTACCCGCACAATCTTGTTGGCCGTATGCTTGATGCCTTCCCCCACTTCTTCTCGTCGCCTCGCCCCCTCCCCTCCCCCACTGCACGCACCAGGACCCTCTCACTACAGCCGCACCGCACCTTCCTATTGAGCCTCACACACCCGCTGTCTCCCCTCGCTCCCCCAGCCACCATACCTTAACAAGCCATGTCCATCTACGACTACAAGGTCAACGGCGGCGACCACCAGCCCTACGACCTCAGCCAGCACAAGGGCCACCCGCTGCTCATCTACAATGTCGCCAGCAAGTGCGGCTACACACAGAGCGGCTATGAGACGGCCACGGCGCTCTACAACAAGTACAAGGATCGCGGCTTCACGGTGCTCGCCTTCCCGTGCAACCAGTTCGGTGGTCAGGAGCCCGGCTCGGAGGAGGAGATCAAGGAGTTCGCTTGCACGCGCTTCAAGGCCGACTTCCCGATCATGGAGAAGGTCGACGTGAATGGCGACAAGGAGCATCCGCTCTACCACTACATGAAGAACGCGTGCAAGGACGAGAACGGCGTCGTGGACGTTCGCTGGAACTTCACGTCGTTCCTGGTGGACAAGGACGGCCACCCGGTGCACCGCTTCCACTCCAAGGCGACGACAGAGCAGGTGGAGGAGCAGGTGGTCGCCCAGCTCCAGGCAGCGGGCAGCGCGTGAGCTCTCTCCCGGCAGGAACGGCTTCTTTCCTATGCACAGGCGTGGATACGTGACGCACAAGTACACGGCGTGCTTACCGTTTGCGGTCGCAGTGGCTGCACAAGGAAGGGACTGCGGCAGGCGTGTGCGTGCGCACGACGCGCGACCAGCCTCGCCGAAACCCCATCGCGGCGCGCCTTCGTGTTGCTCCGTTGCTGCTCCACATTTGCCGAGCTCATGTCGGAGGAAGCGGAGCAACTGGAGATGCGGCATCGCCGACGAGTTGCACGCACGTTGCGGGGCTGCGCTCAGTGTTTACGCACACACTGCCTGCCCGCTCTCCCCCACCCCCACCCCGTGCGGCGCTGTCACAGCCCCCCCCCCCCTCTGCACGCCCCATTCCTGCGTGTCTTCACCGCCGCCCCAACAGAACCGAGTTTTCACTGTTCCCCAACATACCCCCTCCGCCTATTTCGCCCCCCCCCCCTCTTCATCCATCCATCCACCTCCCCCCGTTCGACGTCCCCGTGGTGTTCATCTCTTGCTGACCCTCCGTCAGCTCTTTCCTCTCTCTCTCTGCCCCGGCTCCGTTCTCGTCACGGGTCTCGTGCTATCGATTGACAAGAGCGGCGGCTGCACCTCTTCCTTGTCTTGTCTTCTCCTTCTCCCGCGTGTTGCGGGACACCCACCTGTGGGGGTCTGCGTGTGAGTCGGTGTGTGTGTGTGTGTGTGTGTGTGTGCATCTGCGTATCTGCGCTGATGTGGTGAGGAGCGGTGGGAAGCGCATGCTTGTCCCCCCCTTCTCCCCCTCCCCTCCTTCGAAAACAGGAGGGGACACGAGACGGCGCGTTCCTTCCCTCACCTCCTGCCTGCGCACATCAGCACGGCCGCACCTGTGAAGGCCAAAACACAGCGAAACGAGTGACTCAAGACGACACGCACGTCGTGGTTGGGGATGCACAGACCTTGTCGGCAGACACTGTGCACATCGCGCCGGCCGCCTCACAACGAACCTTCCGCTCACGCCGCAGGCGGGCATTAACATGTGTGTGTGTGTGTGTGCGTGTGTGTGTGTGTGCCGCCCAGCCACCGCGCGAGTGGCAGGAGGAGAGCGAGCGAGCCGAGCCGGTGCAATGCAGTGGACGTGCTGCGCTCCTGTGTCCTGCCGTGGTGGCATTTGAAGTCCTCGGGCACGTGCCCTTTGCTTTCCCCTTCCACCCCCCTTCCCTTTTTTCCTTTTGTTTTTTGCGCTCCCGTTCTTGGCTGTAACCGCCCGCCCCCCCCCCTTCCTTCCCACACACACACACACGCATACACACGTGCATCCACTTCAAACGCAGCCCACCTATTCCGCGCAACTCACCACAGTTCGCTCCCCTTATTATCAGCGCGACACCTCTCACACTACTTCAGCCACCACCACCACGTACGAATGGCCACGTTCCACTTCCAAGTGCGCGACGCGGACCACCAGCCGTACAACCTGGAGGCGCACAAGGGCCACCCAATGCTCATCTACAACGTGGCCAGCGAGTGCGGCTACTCGGAGAGTGGCTATGGGACGGCGACGGCGCTCTACAACAAGTACAAGGACCGCGGCTTCACGGTGCTCGCCTTCCCGTGCAACCAGTTCGGCGGTCAGGAGCCCGGCTCGGAGGAGGAGATCAAGGAGTTTGCCCACTCCCACTTTCACGCAGGGTTCCCGATCATGGAGAAGGTCGACGTGAACGGCGAGCACCAGCACCCGCTCTACCACTATCTGAACAACGCATGCAAGGATGAGAAGGGACGGGCCGACATCCAGTGGAACTTCACGTCGTTCCTGGTGGACAAGGACGGCAAAGCGGTGCACCGCTTCCCGCCGGGAGTGAAGACGGAGGAAGTCGAAGCGCAGCTGATCCCACTGCTCGCCGCGACTAGCGCCACCTAAGAGCTGTAGCGCGTGACGGCAGACACACAGACATACACACGCTGCCGCTGATGATGTGCTCGATTCGCGCGGGAGTGTAGCTGTGTGGGGTTGGGGGAGGGGGGGTAAAAAGAAGAGATTGAAGGGTGTGTGCGGCTGAACCCCTTTCCAGACATCCTCGCTGATGTCTCGGCCGCCGCCGCCTCCTCCTGCCCCCTCCCTGCTTCTCCGCCTTCTGGGCAGACTGCTTTTACAGCGTGACCGATACCCACTTTTGTATTCACGAAGGCCTCCTGCTTTGTTGCGCGAGGTGGAAGGGGGTGGGGGAGCAGCAGCATGTCTGGGGGGAGGGAGGGGGGTGGTGGTGGCGCACAGGTCGTGCATGCGTGGGAGAAGCACGGAAACGTGCGCGGGAGGGAGCGGGCACGGGGAGGCCCATGCCATTGAAACGCGTCCCTTTCTCTCTCTTTTTTCCTTCTTTTTTCCTGTAAACGCGACGACACGTGTGCAGGTGTGCGTGCACCTTTTTGCACGTTCAGCTTGAACACCGCACACGGCCGTCGTCCTCTAGGTTCCTCCGTCTCTCTTCTTTTACGGTCACCCTCTTCCCCCCTCCGCCACCCCCCCCCCCAACCCCACCCCAGCATCACCACCCTCCACCGAACGAGTGCTGCCTTCCGTTCTCGTCGCTTCCCCACAGCACGCTTACCAGGCGCCGGCTCGCCAGACCCTGTGCTGAGCCTGTATCTCCCGTCCCCCTGTCTGCCTGCCCACCTCCACCCTCGCTCACGACGCCGGGGCGCCCCCTTCTCTCTTCTTATTTCACTCCTATTTCGGCATCGGTGCTGCTTACGTGAGCCCCACCTGCTGCGCTCTCCCCTTCATACCCATCAGAGCTTGCCTTGAACGTCAGTGCACGCTTCTTACCTTCTCTCTTCTCGTGTTTTCTCGAACTAAAGGAAAAAATGAAGAAACAAATACGCGCGCACAAAAGAAAAGGCGTGTGACGACTGTATCTGCACACCACGGCGGTGTTCTTGAGATCAACCGAGTTCGACGCCGGCTGCTGCTGTTGCCTCCGCTTCTTTCGCCTCTTGCTCTGCATTTTCCCCTCCCCCCCCCCTCACCCCATGTGACCTCCCCACATCTTCACCGAATCGCGCGTGTGCACCTCGTGTCTTCTTGCCTCCCCTCCTTGTTTCCCCTCTTCGTTCTTCCTCTCGCTCCTTTGCGTGTTAGTCGTACGCCTTTTCTCCCCCTTCTCCCTTGCATGCCCTCCCCCCCCCGGCGCTCCTTGCAAGCCGCATCGCCTATCCTGCCTCTGTTTGTGTGTGCACGTGTGTAAGTGTGTGTAAGGGTCCTTCCGCTTGTGTGGCTCGGCTCGTGCAATTTTGTCCTGCCACGAGCAGAAGCAGCAACTTCTTCAACGACGCGCAAACGCACCAACCATTGGCGCGCGTGACGGAGCCCACACTGTCACGAATCGTCTCGAGGTCGCGCATGAGGCGATCCTCTTCTCGTAGGCCTTGAATTGCCCATCTCGCACGTATGTGTGACGTTAACTTGTAGGAGTCATCGCTGGTCGCACACGGGTGACAGTCTCACTCACCTGATGTCCCTCCGATGGCAGCCCCCCTACCCGCTGCCTTTCCCACCTCTTCCTCCCACATGCTCCACCTTTTTCCTACACACAAACGCATCTTCTCTTCTCTGAACTCACTGCTGCCGCGCTGCACTGGCGCCGCGGTGCGACTTCCACAGCACTGACCGCAGATCCCACGCGACTCGCACAAACCTTCGACTCCTCTCTCCCGCCCCACTCCTTCTCTCTACCACCGCCGACACCCCCCTTCCCTACCGAACCATGTCCATCTACGACTACAAGGTCAACGGCGGCGACCACCAGCCCTACGACCTCAGCCAGCACAAGGGCCACCCGCTGCTCATCTACAATGTCGCCAGCAAGTGTGGCTACACGAAAGGCGGCTACGAGACGGCCACGGCGCTCTACGCCAAGTACAAGGATCGCGGCTTCACGGTGCTCGCCTTCCCGTGCAACCAATTCGGTGGTCAGGAGCCGGGTACTGAGGCAGAAGTGAAGGACTTCGCTTGCACGCGCTTCAAGGCCGACTTCCCGATCATGGAGAAGATCGACGTGAACGGCGACAAGGAGCATCCGCTCTACCACTACCTCAAGCACGCCAGCAAGGGCATCCTCGGCACGACGTCCGTGAAGTGGAACTTCACGTCGTTCCTGGTGGACAAGGACGGCCACGCAGTGCACCGCTTCTCGCCCGGCGCCAAGATCGGCGAGATCGAGAAGAAGCTGCTGCCGCTGCTGGAGGCCGCCGGCGACGCGCCGAAGACGGAGGCGGCGCCGAGCAGCTGAGCACGGGTTCACCGGGAGTGACCTCTCCGCGTCTGGTACATGGCATATTCCGTCACCACCTTCCCCACGTATGCGGTGCAGCGAGGCGGTGATGCTCTCTCTCTCTCCCTCCTCCCTTTCCTTCTTTTCCCTGCCGTCACCTGTGCGTCTGGCGCGTGGGTGCGGAGAGGCCCCTCCCCTCCCCTCCCCTTCTCCCCCCCTAAACCGGCTGTGTGGCGCTGTGCCTGCGCGCAGCTCACTTATTTGCCTCTTGCGCAACCGTGGCTGACGGGGCCCGCCCTCCTTTACTCATCTTGTATACCGGCAGTGATTTGCTTCCTCCCCTCTCCCTTCCACCCGTTCTGCATCGACCTATTGCTGGGTGCCTCCGCGCCTCTGTGCTTGTGCATGTCTATGTGCGCGCGAGTGTGGGCGTCGGTGCCCGTGCGTTGCTCTACCCCAGATCCCTTACTCTTCTCTTCTCTTGCCTTTCCTCTGTACCGAAGCTCTCCTCTCGTGTCAGCACGCGGTGCTCATGCATATCGCCTCTGACCAACATTTCTCACCGTCCCCCGCAGCCGCTCCCGCCCCCCACTCCTGCGTGCTCGACGCACCCAGCCCCTGCCCCTCTTCCTCAGCTTGCATGATGTGCACGAGGCGTGCCGCCCCTGCGTAAACGTCATGCCTTGACGTGAGCACACACACACACACACACACACACGCATGCACGCACACCCACACACGAACACGAACACAAAGTTGAGATGCCCACGGCGGCGGGCACGCATGCGGGCAGCCTTTGAGGGCGTCGGCGCGGTCCTCTGGCTTGCCTTGTGTGCGTGGGTGCTACAGCATCTCCCGTCTCGTGAGACGGGGGGGGGTGGAGAGGAGTGCGACGCTACGGCAGCCAATCACCGCTCGATGCCAACAAAGAGCACACGCCTCCCTCACCTCGACCAACACCTCGTTCTTACTCAGCCCACCCCTGCCCGCGTCCTGTGCGTTGCCGTATTCATCACCCAGGCCTGCCTACTTCACACTCCCCTCTGCGCTGCCGGCTACACGGATCTTGCTTCCTCCTGTCCTCTGTGTGCGCGTGTGCGTCTCTTCCGACACGTGTTGTGGCGCGATCACGTACCCCCATTGCCTCTCTCCATTCACCCCACACACCCGCCTGCACCGCACCCCTCCCCCCTTCACCGGCTCCCGCCTCTCACGCCGGGCGGTGCGTTGTTCACGCCTTCGTGTGCTCACCGCGGCTGCTTGCACCCTCCTCCTTCCCCACTTGGACCCAGCCTCAACATGCTGCGCTCCTCGCTTCTCCGCCTCGTCGGTGCGGGGGCCACCGGTGCGTCCATCTACGACTACAAGGTCAACGGCGGCGGCCACCAGCCCTACGACCTCAACCAGCACAAGGGCCACCCGCTGCTCATCTACAATGTGGCCAGCCAGTGCGGCTACACACAGAGCGGCTACGAGACGGCCACAGCGCTGTACAACAAGTACAAGGATCGCGGCTTCACGGTGCTCGCCTTCCCGTGCAACCAGTTCGGTGGTCAGGAGCCGGGTACTGAGGCAGAGATCAAGGAGCAGGTGTGCACGCGCTTCAAGGCCGACTTCCCGATCATGGAGAAGATCGACGTGAACGGCGACAAGGAGCATCCGCTCTACCACTACATGAAGAACGCCAGTACAGGCATCCTCGGCTCTACGGCGGTGAAGTGGAACTTCACGTCGTTCCTGGTGGACAAGGACGGCCACGCAGTGCACCGCTTCTCGCCCGGCGCCAAAATCGGCGAGATCGAGAAGAAGCTGCTGCCGCTGCTGGAGGCCGCCGACAGCGCGGCATCGAAGCTGTAAGCGAGGTTCACCACACTCTTCTCTATACACCAACGAGCATGCAAACACACACCCTCGGCATATTGAACTGGAGGGATGACGGGACTCGCCGCTGCGTTCGTGGAGCGAGCAGCGTCGTCTTCTTCACGCGCGCATCGACGCGCAGCATCTCCTCACTGTTTTGCTACCTATTCTTGTCCTTGCGCTCACGCACGCCGGTGGGGGACATCGCCAAAGAGGAACAGACGATGGAGCTTGGGGGAGAGCGATACGCGTATGAAGGCGTGCTGCCACGTGGAGAACTCCGCCTCTCATACCCTTTCCATAGGCGACAGTTGCGGCGAAGGCTGACGGGCCGTCGGCACCATCCCCTGTCCTGCTTTTTGTTGTTCTGAATGCCGCTTTCGCTCCTTTCGTTAAATACCTGCGCATCTTCCGGCACATGTCGCACGGCGTGCAGCGGTGCGGCACCCAATTCCGCCTTCACCATCCCCCTCCCCCCTTTTTTTGCTCGCCGTATTACATGCACGAAAGAAGCAACGCACCGCTCATTCACTCAACCTTCAACAACATCACACAGCGCCCTCCACCTGCGTCCACCTCGCTTCTGTGCACCTTCTTCCCGTCACGTAACCGTGCGACAGTAATGAGCTCTAGCGCCGGCGCCACGACCGATGCGGGAGAGCACCCCGCATCGGACCTTCTGCAGACCCTCACCCCCGGCGCCTCCGCAAGCCGCCACGGCTCGACCATGCAGGGCCGCTCCGCCTTCGAGGTGCTCGCCTCCGCGGACGGCGCGGCCGGCGACGCGGGGGGCGACCCGTACGCGAATAAAACCATCTACGACTTCCAAGTGCTGAACTGCTACCGCGAACTATACGACCTCAGCCAGCACAAGGGGTCTGTGGTCCTCATCTGCAATGTTGCGAGCAAGTGCAAGGAGTACACCGAGTCGGGCTACAAGACGCTCGTCAGCTTGTACCGCAAGCACCACCTCGAGGGCTTCACCGTATTGGCCTTCCCGTGCAACGAGTTCGGAAACGGCGAGCCTGGCAACGAGGACGAGATCGCCGAGAACATCTCGTGCGTGTACCCGCAGATCGGCGAAGTCGACTTCCCCATCATGGCCAAGGTCGAGGTAAACGGCGAGCACGAGCTGCCGCTCTTCACCTTCCTCAAGAACCGCATTCGCGGTACTCTTGGCCAGAGCGCGGTGCGGTGGAACTTCACGTGCTTCCTGATTGACCAGAATGGTGTGCCGTTCGCGCGTTTCTGCCCGGGCGCAACGCTCGAAGAGATCGACTCCCGCGTCGTAGAGCTGCTGCGCCCCGCGCCAGGGCCGGCGGCGGAGGACGGGGACTCGTCAGCGCCGCAGACCGAAGACGGGCACACAGGCTGCACTACTCCAGCGCCGCCGCAGGTGGATGGGGCGACCACGGTGCTGGCGACGGCGCTGCCGCCGGGCCTCACAGTGTCGCTGATGCACGGCGCGAACGGTGTGGGGGCGTCCGAGGACGTTTACAGGGCCAGCTTTGACTCAAGCACACTCTTCAATGCGACCACGGCCACCCTGGAAGGCGTGAACCTCACCGGCTCACCGCCGAATCCGCCCGTCGACACGCCTCTCTCGTAGCTGCTGCTGTCGCGGTGGCGAGTAAACAGCAGGCGCACTTGCGTGCGAAGAGCGTGCGTCGAGCCTCGTCTCCTTCTTCACCCCCCCCCCCTCCCCCCTCCCTCCACAGCCTGTGTGCCCCCCGAGAGGGGGGGGACAAGTGGCCCGCCCGCTCGCGGACGACGGCGGGAAAGGAGGCGGACGTCCGGTTTTCTTCTCTTGTTTGTGCGACGGCGGCGCAGGAGCGGCTTGACGCAGCTCCGCTTTCTCCGGTGGGTGTGCAACTCAATCCGCTCATGTAAAGCAACCAAGAGAGAGAGGCAGAGAGAGGCGCGCTTGCCTCTGCTGTGTTGATGCACCCCACCCCACCCCCGGCCCTCTGCCCCCCTCCCCTCCCCACTTTGGAGCGTGTTCAGTGCACTAGTCCTCATCTGTTTCGTGCTCACGCACCCCCCGTTTTTCCTCCGTTTCTGCAGGCGTCTCTGCGTTTCCTTCTTGCCTTTCTTTACCTCCCGCTCGTTGTCACGAGTTGGCGGTCTGCGCTGGTGACACCTCGGCTGAGAGGGCCGCCAGCGCCGACGTGAAGGCACAGACACACAAGCGCGCGCACCAGCTGGCGTGGTCCGGGCACCGGCGAGCGTCGAGCAGCAGACCGGTGCCCGCGGCGCCTCGCTTTTGTTTTGTTGGTTTGATTCCCGCTGCACGCTCACACGACCGCCAACGCACTCGCTCGCTTTCTGTGCCTTGGCTCACTTCCCTCCTCTTGCTTGCGTGGTGTCCTACTACATGCTTCCTATACCTGAACGTGTGCCTGCACGCGTCATCTACAGTGAGTGCGTGCTTCCTTATCCAGAAACCCGGCACTCTGCCTTCACAACGTGCACGCGCACGTGCCGCTCAGCACGGCCGCACCGGCGCGTACCGTCTTTTCTCCCCCCCCCCCCGACATCCCCACCTGCGGTCGCCGCCACGCTCCTCTATCGGCACCCTGTTGCCATCCCCCCCCCCCTTTTCTCCCTCCCCTCTTCCACCTCTCTGCTGCCACTGTGCGCCTCTTCAGTGTTTCCCCTCGCCGGTTTCTCTGCACAGTAGATCTGCCGATGCGCTGGCGCCCTCAGCTCTGCGTGATGAAGAGTGTGTATGTGTGTATGTGTGTGTTTGTCTGTGTTGAGATGGGAGGGGATGGCGGTAGTGAGGTGATGCGGCCGTACAGCTTGTTCATCCGGCAAACGGATCTCGGTCTTTGCGTCTGTTACCCGACCTCTATGTGCGCACCGTGCGCACGCGTCTTGTGTTTCGGAAACCGTGGCCCACTTTCTTTCTCTCGTTCGCCTCCAACGAACCACTCGCACTAACGCACAGCACAAAGCAGAGGCTCTCGTTGCTCATTCCCGTTGGAACCACGGCGCCACCGAGGCACGTAGAGAGCAGCAGTCTAGAGTGGTGGTGCACGTCAGCGTACAGGCGCGCCGTGATGCTCGACTCCGTCGCACTGGAGCAGCACAATGATGCACGCGCACCGCGCTTATCCTTCTGCGGAGTAGCTCCTTCACTTCCATCCTCTGTTTTTTTGTTGTTGTTCTTCTCACTTTCCACAGTCCTCCACGTCTGGCGTGCAGTTGCACGGACGCTTGCAGGCCCAACACGACGCAGCAAAGAAACACGGCACCGCCGCTCTACCTGGCGTGCCATACAGCACACAATTGCACAGCTGCGCACGCACGCACGCACGCTTGTCGCTCTCCGTCGAGTGCAATGCTCCGTTGCGGGCACGGCGTCGTGCTGCGCGCGCCAGTGTTTTGCCGCATAGTGGACACGCTGCGCCAGACCGAGCCCTACGCCCGCTCCGGCATTCTTTACCCCATTCGCGTCGAGCTCGGCGAGGGAGTCGAGTCCTGCACGCCGAGCGAGCTGCAAGACAAGATCGACACGATGCTGTCTCGGTCACAGCGCTTTGCCACGGTGAAGACGGGGAACGTGTACAACCGCAACAACGCCGTGGCAACCGTCATCAAGGCGTACGGGCAGTACTTGGTCACGGGGAACATGCGCGGTGGATACGTGAAGGGCGACCACCGCTACGGCCCCCGGCTGACGGGCTACGGCGGTGCCACGGCGAAGCCAGGGCTGCGGTGGAACGGGGACGACTTGTAGCCGCCCCATACTTCTCTCGCCTGCGGCCCCCTTTCATGGCGGCTATCCCTGCTGCGCCGTCGTTGGTCTTGCTGATGATGCCGCTTGCCGCGTGGTCCTCCGCTTTCTTTCTCCCGTTGTTGCCACGATCAGCACGCGCCCTACCTGCCATCGCATCACAAACGACCCCTTGAAAACGAAAAACAACAACAACGGATCGCAGACCCTCGTGTTCCCATAGCGCTGTTACGTGCTTCGTAACCCCACCTTCACTTTCATTACTTCGACCTCCTCCCTCCTCTGCTGATTCCCGCAGCACTCACCTGCACGTCACACTTTTCTTCTATTCGCCCTCTCGCGTCCGTCATGGAAACCGCCGCAGCGCCGAGTACCGGACTGCAGCAACTGCGTCGCGTCCGCCGCGCCCGTACGCAGTACGAGCGTCTGCAGCGCCCAGACGACATCCAGCCAGGCTACCCGATCCCCAGCATCGAGGGCTGGGTGCTGTTCTTCTCGAACCTGCCGGAGACGACGACGCAGGAGGACATCGCCAACTACCTCGTGTCCTTCAAGGAGGGCGACCCCGAGTACTTCAGCGGCATCACGGACATCAAGATCCCCCTCAACGCTGACTGCTTCTGCGCCGGGTACGCGCTGGTCGAGCTGCAAGACCGCGTCGGCTACGAGCGCGCCATTGCCGAGCTGAACGGCACCGTCTTTCCCTCCGGCGACAAACCGCTCATCGTCGCCGCGACCTTTCTCGGCGAGGAAGAGGAGGCCGAGCCGCACGAGGAGTACGCCCCTGGCGACAAGCGCGCCCGCGACTGACCACCACGCCGTTGACCGCGCACCCCCTTTTTCCCAATGCCCCGTAACCCCCAATCGCGAACCAAAAAAGAAACCCTTTTTTGATGTTGTCGGCAAGCGGCCCCCCCCCCCTCCCGGCCCCGCCGCGAACACGCCAGCGCCCCCAGACCCAAACAAAGACAGAAGCCATCCGCCTTTCCCGCCTTTCCCGCCCATTCCCCCTGCCCCCTGCCCCACGCCCCCGCCCTGGTCCGCCCCCGGCCTCACCCGGGCCCCCCC
>JASAOO010003325.1:0-41469 GCA_030849075.1 Zelonia costaricensis | reverse complement strand
AGTGTTCCACGTGGCGTGCGCTGATTGCGTGTGACGTTTGCTTCCCGACGCGCGCGCTGCCGTGCTTGTGTGTGTGTGTGTGTGCACGCGGGTGCGCAGGGCAGAGAGGGCGTGAGAATGGGGGCAGCAGACATTTGCTCGGCTTTCTGTGAAAGCTCTCGTCTCCGCCGTCTTCTCCCCCCTCCCCCCCCCGCGCGCCTGTCCTCTCCTTCTCTGCGTTTCACTTTTTTTTGTTTCGTTTATTATTGCCGGTGATTAACGAACGAGGTACTAATCGACAGCAGCGTGTTGGCACGTGCCTGTGCGCGTTTGTGTGTGTGTGTGTGTGTGTCTATCGGAGATGTAACGCGGCGCGCTGAGGGGGACGTGGGCACGCTGGTGAGAGTACTGGGAGAGGCCGCCGCGCAAGGCAGGAGGAGCCCGCAGCAGCGAAGAAGAGGGCGCACCGGGCACCTGCTGCACCGTGGTGACTTTGAGCTTCTTGCAGGACGCGAGCGCTCCCACGCGAAATGGGAGCGGGGGGGGGGGGGCTGAGGAGGACGCAGCAGGCACAGGAAAAAAACACACGCGTCGATGCCGTTCGACGTACCTTGTGTTGCTGCCCTGCGTGCCGTACCTTCTGCCCTCACCCGTCCCAAGAGTTGCGTCACATTCCTCCCTGGGCCGCCCTCACGCGTCCCCGACGTGTGTGCGTGTGAACCGACTTGCGGCACCTTGTCCTAAAGCGACGCAGAGGGCCTGCACGTCGCCACCCCACGGCAATACCCCCTGAAGTTGTGTTGTGATGTCGTGCAGTGTTTTGAGCACAGGCACTTCGCTACTTCTACTGCCGCATCCTCTTTTTTCCTTTTGGGGTGGGTGGGTGGGCCGCATTCATGCTGGCTTCCCGGGTGCGGACTTGCTTCCCTCAACGCCGGCGCCGCCGCTGCCGGTGTCTCTGCCAAGGCGAAGTCTCCGTCCTGCGGCTGCTCCCCTGTGTCGCATGCGCACCACTGCACGCATCTTGTGGCGCCACATCGACACGGGGGAGGGGATCCGCCCCTGCAGGGAGAGGGGAGGGGAGGAAGCACCGCGGTGCGAGCTCGGCGAAGGCGGTTTCCCGCCACGCATCAGCCAGCATGCCTTCCTTTTTTTTTTATGTGTTCTTCTTCTATGGCGAGCGGCGCAATTCAGATTCACACAGTATCAGATAACATCAGAAGCGGCAAGGTCAACCTGAAAAAAAGAAGAGAGAGAATCCTTGCTTTAATTGTATTCCATCGCGCATCCTCGCTACACTGACTCGTGGAGACGGAGGTGAGAGGTTCCCGAAGCTCTCGCACAGGAGCGCTGCAGGTCCAGCCTGGGCACTGCGCGCTGTTCCTTTTCGCGTCCTGCTATCCTCGTAAGGCTCGCCGTTGCGCCTCCACCTCCCTGCTACGGGTGCGACCACTTTCGTGAGGTAAGCACCCGACGCATTCATCTGTCGGGTGCCTCGGGGGTGGTCATGAACGTCGGTGTGCGTCTGTCGTGATACATCCAGTCTTCCACAACTCTCTCCCATCCTCCTCGTTGTGTTTTGTGCAGTTCCCGTGCACATCACAAGGCGCCAGTCGCTACCACACGAAAGCTGCGTTTGCAGTGCCTTTGGCCGCCGTCTCGGCGAGACTGGCTTTTTCCCGCTTCTTCTCCCAAGGGCACGTCCTCACTTCCGGGCACGTCAACCCAAAGCAGCCAAGTTCTGACCCCCCTCCCCCTGTTCCCCCACACCCCCTCGTCGTCATGGGTGGACACTCGAAGAAGAGCGGCAAGGGCGGCGGCGGGGCCCACGCGCGGCTGGGGCGCCAGCAGCAGCAGCAGGGGCAGCGCAAGGTGCTCAAGAAGGACCTCGGCGTACCAGACTTGAAGGACGTGGCGCAGCGCCTGACACAGACGGCGCAACGGCGCACACACAGCGTCTTGAGCATTCCACACATGCACGGTGCCAATGAGGGGAGCCGGCTCGGCACCGGCGGCAGCAGCAGCAGCAACAGCATCGGTGGGGCCGGTGGCGTCCGCCTTGCCCACCTCATGCGGGGCGGCGGCGCCTTTGGCAAGGCCGGAGTGAGCCCTCAGGTACGCAGCAAGGTGCTGCAGTCCGCGATCCCAGCTTCAGGGAGCGCCGAGGCAACCCTGGCGGACCGCCGCCGTGAGATGCTGACGCTGGCGCTGCGCACGTCGGAGAAGGTGCACGACTACGAGGCCCCGATGCAGCTGTACAGCCGCGCCGGCGAGGATGCCGAGGACGGCGAGATGTGGGAAGAGGATGTGACGAAGCGCGGGCAGGACCGCTCGCTGCAGCGGTTTTTCAAGGAGTTCCACCGCGTCGTGGAGAACTGCGACGTGCTGCTGCAGGTGCTGGACGCCCGCGACCCACTCGGCTGCCGTCTGACGCAGCTCGAGAAGAACATTCGCTCCACTTACGGCGAGGAGCGCAAGAAGATGGTAGTTGTGCTGAACAAGGTGGACATGCTGCCGTCGAAGGAGGTGCTGGACGCGTGGATCAACTACTTCGAGCAGCAGGAGCAGCTCATGTGCATCCCGTTTGCGGCGACGGCGAAAGGCGCGCTAGGCCAGAACTACGTCACGAACATGTTCCGGCGGCTGCGGTCGCTGGCGCGCAGCGACGAGACGGGCGAGCGAAAGGCGATTGTTGTCGGCGTGATTGGCTACCCGAACGTGGGCAAGAGCTCCATCATCAACGCCCTCAAGCGCAAGCACGTCGTTGGCGTTGGCAACATGCCCGGCTTCACCACTGGCAACACCGAGGTGGAGCTGCGGTCGGACATCCGCGTGATGGACTGCCCCGGCGTGGTGACGCCCGGCGAGGACAACGGCGACGTGGTGCTGCGCAACGCGATCCGGGTCAGTGAGCTGGTGAACCCGTTTCTGCCGGTGCAGCGGCTGCTACAGCGGTGCACAGCCGTGCAGCAGGCCGACGACCTCGACAACGCTGACGTGGCGGCCCACCAGGCTCTGCGCAACAGCGGCCTGCACCCGCTCGCCCTCTTCTACGGCATCAGCCAGTTCCGCGAGAACGACGTGATGGACTTCATCCAGCAGGTCGGCATGCGCCGTGGCCGCCTCACGCGTGGGGGTCAGGTGGACGAGGAGGCGACGGCGCGCATGATCTTGACGGACTGGAACGATGGCAGGATTCCGTACTACACGTACCCGCCCGCGGTGGACGAGCTGTTCCTGCGCGGCGATGACGGCTACCGCGCAGTCCAGAGTCACGGCGGGGCGGAGGAGGACGGGGCGCACGCGGAGTTGGTGGCAGCGCAGTCGCGAGGTGTCACACTGGACGGCCTGCCCACCTTCCACCTGCACATGGACCTCATTGAGCAGCGGCACACCAAGAAGCGCTGGAAGCAGCAGGGCGACGCGTACGGCGAGGACGAGAACGAAGACGGAGATGAGATGCTGTAGAGGGGGGAGAAGTGAGGATGCAGGAGAGCACAGGGGCGACTACGGTGCAACACCAACACGGCGTTCAGCATGTCCTTCCCTCGTGTGTGTGTGCGCGCGCGTTGCTGGTACAGCACCACACACACACACACACACACAGCGTCGTTCGTGCAGCTCTGCACTTCCTACGTCCTTCCTTGATCTCGCCCTCGTCGCACTTCCTTTTCTTGTCGCGTCCGCTGCGCGGTGTCGCTCTAGTGTGTCACCGGCCATCGCCGCCGCGCCTCCATCCACCGTGAGAGGCCCCTGAAGTCACGCGGCTCTCCTTTTTTTCTTCGTACGGTTAACGCGCGGCTAAGGGCGCCGAGCACCTTCGTAAGTGTCATGCTTTTCGTGCTTTGGATGAGCGGACGGCGGACACGGCGCACTACACAGGAAGAAGCACCGTGTACCGGCAGAGTCGAGTGGACGATGGATTCTGATTGAAGGGGGGGGGGGGCTTTGCTTGTTGCTCTCGGCGAGATCACCTCGCCTCAACAAAGAAAAACAAAATGGGATGCTTCGACTTTATGCCTCCCCTCTCCCCTCCCCCCGTTTCCCCATAACTTACCTCGTGCACCTCTGCGCATCCCGCTTCACAATGCAGTCCCTCATCGCAACTGCACGTGCGCGTCATCAGCGTTCTGCTCGAAGCCACTCTTTACAGACGTGGCGTGTTGCCACTTCATTCCATACCCTTCGCGCTCCTCTACGGAGAGTGCGCATCTACGCTATCCAACATGTACCACGACGCCCCCGTTGAAGCCGCTGTGGTGGTGCACCGTCACCGCCACCGCCTCACCACCGCTGCAGCGACCACAGCCGCCGACGCGCCGACGCGGCGCATTGTCGACGGCTACCAGCTTCACCGCGTCGCTGATTTCTTGCTGTGCGGTGCGCTGCGGACAACCCCTGCCAGTGCACCCGCCTCAGCATCCGCCTCTCCCTCCTCGTGCTGTGCCGGCAGCTCCGGCCAGGTGCAATGCGGGTGTGCTAGCTCCACTGCCGCATCGGCCGATGCACCCAGCACGGCACCGTTCATGCGCGTTGCATTGCAGTTTCCGGATGACTTGCTCGGCGACGCCGTCGCGGTGGTGCACTGCCTCACCAGCATCGTCGCCGAGGACGATCGCTACGTGGCCGCCATGGAGGCGAAAAGGGCTGCGGCTGCGTCGTCGGCGAAGGAGAGAGCGTCGGGCACCGCCAACGGCACGGCGCCTGCGAGCCGCATCGCTGCACAGGTCAGCCCCGCCGCGATGGACAATCCGCACAGCCCCACGACGGCCATGCGGCTCTTCGTCTTGGCGGACAACACCTTCGGCAGCTGCTGCCCAGACGAGATTACGGCGCAGCACTACGCGGCCGACTGCATCGTGCACTTTGGGAATGCGTGCATGAGCCGCTCCACGCGTCTGCCGGTCTTCTACGTGCAGCCGCAGTTTCACCTCGATGCACTTGCCGACACTGCGGCGGCGGCATTGCGCGGCCCGGCGGAGCTGCCGGCTCCTGCCATCGCTGCGGTGACGAGTGCAGAGGCGACCGCCGTAGTGGAGGTGGTCGCCCGCCTTGTTGCGGCTATTCGGCAGCGATGCACCGGGTGGTGGCGTGAGCAGGCGGAGGAGGTGGCGTCGGGGTCAGCAGCGTCCCCGCTGCGCCCGCGGCTGCTTGTGGTCGGCACCTACCCCACAAAGGACATCATGCAAGTGGCCCAACGGCGCTGGGCGGACGCGCACACCGGCAGCGACGGCGACGATGCTGCCGGCGTGCGGGTGGACTGGCCACACTACGAGGAGCGCAGTCTACCTGTCGGGGCTCTCGCCGCGAGGGCTCCTCCGGCGCTGCACACGGCGAGCTCCGCCATGGATGCCGAGGGCGCGCAAAGCTGCTGCACCGACGCGAGTTCGTGGCTCGTGAACGGCGTCCGCTTCCCGCGTCTGGTATCGTCGTCGTCGTCGTCTGAGGCACAGGCGGAGGTGCACTACCTGCTGTTTGTAGGTCCGGCCGATTCCTCGGCGCTGGTGCACGTCATGGCGGCGGAGCAGTACAACCAGTTCCACTACAGCGACCTCTGCCGCGCCTTTCTAGAGTGGGAGGACGTGGGCGAGGCGGGGGCGTCGGCGGTGTCGGTGGTGTCGGTGATGGACAACACGTTCGGCGCGAGCGCCGCGGGAGCCGCCGCGCTGCCAGGCCTCATCCAGCGTGTGACGGCGGAGGCGACGTTGGACGGGTCCGACGCTGCTCGTGAGCTCACTGCTGCGCTGGCGAGCTGGGTCGCCGAGGTGTGCGTCGACGGCGTTGCCGCGGCGCTCACGACGGGGCACTGTGTGAAGGCGCAGCTGGGACTGCAACGCCGCGTGCGCCAGCGAGCCTTCAACATCGAGTCGGTGCGGGCCAGCTCGGCGATTGGCATCCTTGTGGCCTCGCTGGCGATCGAGGGGTACTACGAGGTCACCCAGCAGCTGCACAAGCTCATCCGGACGTACGGCAAGCGCAGCTACGTCATCTACGTGGGCCACCTCAACGAGTTCAAGCTCGCCAACTTCGCCGACACGGTCGACTGCTTCGTCGCCGTGGCGTGCCCGTACAGCCGGCAGAGCCACTTTCCCGAGAAGAAGGACGGCTTCATGAAGCCGATCGTGTCGCCCGCGGAGCTGCTGGTGGCCCTCACCAGCGTCGATGACACGGAGGCTGACGAGCAGTACGGCATGGCCGCCGTGTACACGACGTCCTTCGAGACGGTGCTGCGCGCCCTCACCGACGCCGTGCAGGCGCGCCGTCGCGAGCTGGAGGACGCGGCCGCCGAATCCGACACGAAGGCGCGACAGGAAAAGGAGGAGGCGCGGTGGCTGGGCAGCGGCACGCTCGTGCGCACCGGCGCCGGCAGCAACGGTGGTGGCGGGGCTCTCACGGTGCACGGCAGCTCGCAGGGTGCACTGGCACGGTTTTACGAGCGCGAGTACGTCGGCCTTGACCCGCGCATTGGGCAGACCCCGGTGCAGACGGCCGTGCTGGAGGGCAAACACGGCATCGCACGCGGCTACGCCAAGGAGCGGGAAGAGCAGGGCGAGCGCCCGCCGCAGCCCTCGTCGTAAAAGCACAACACGAGCCGATCACGATTTGTGCGCCGCGGTGGCGTCGACCCTGTTTTGCCATCCTTAATGCACCCGTCCTGCAGCGAGTAACGGCACAACGCTAATCTACTTCTTACGCTTATGCACCTCCTTTACTCTCCTCGTCTTGGAAAATCAACGATGCGCAAAAAAGAATGTCTGGGGCCTGCGTCTCGCTTGACCAAGACAACTTCCTCCCCCCTCCCTTCGACTTGTTGTCACCTTGACGAGTTCTGAGTGCCCTCCAAGTCATTTTTGCTCTCCCCCCCCTCCACATCCCCTACGTGCCCTGGACTGTACAGCCCTCGCCCCTCCGCAGCACGTTCTATTGCGACAGCTGACTTGTGCTACTTGCCTGTTGCGAGGAACGGGGAGGGGGATGAGGGGCCGAGCAGTCGACCACGGGCGGCCAGAAAGCGAAGGAGGGTCTGCCATTTTATTAAAGCGCTGCATACACCGCCGGTGTGCCGAGGAGGAAGGGGGGCGTGACATCCTCTCCGCCACGCCGCGGATCGGCCAAGTAAGAAGTTCTTATCCGAAAAGGGAGAAAACTAGAGGGAGGACGACGGGGCCGCTGCACGCCGCGGCACGGCGACAGATGCAAGCAAGGCACATCCTGTACGTCTCCTCTGTAAAGCTCGAAAGAGAGAGGTGCTGCTCTCAGTGCGCCGGACGGTGCTCGTGCAGGGCGGCACTCTTCTCACGTCCGCTCACGGCGGAGTGCGCGTGCAGCTGCGAGGCTAGGACTGACCACGCTGCATGTGCGCGTGCCGGGCGTAGGCGCTGCTCCACCACAGACACACGTGCACCCCGAATTGGCCCTGACGTCATTCCCCCCTCCCCTCCCCTCGACTCCCTCGCGGAGTGACCCTTCACAACGTGCGTCACCGTCGAATCCACCTGCCGCTTCTTTTTTCTTTTGTTGTTGGCACTGTGTTCTCTCTTCCTCTGCCCGTATTGGCAACGGGACGCAAAAGCGCAGACGCCGGGGAGTACAACCACAACCGTAGCGTCACGGACACGCAGAGGGAGAGCGTGCACAGTCCACTCCACCGCGGACGCGCGCGCGCACACACACACACACACACAGGCGCAGCGCAGTTTCAAGTTGTGTGTGTGTATATGTGCCTGTGTTTGTTCTCTCTGCTTCTCGCTGTTTTTGCTTTCGTTTTGCTGTGACAGCGAGGCGCCACAAACGGGCTAGCAACACGCGTCTGCGTCGTTTGTGTGGCATGGCACTGCACTCCCCAAGCAGCAGTCATGACGCGCTGCTGACGCTGCCGCAGGTCGGCAACTTGCGGCTGACAGACCGCTCCGCCATATCCTTCAGCAACAGCGACTCCCCGTTCAGATCGCGGCGGCCCGCGGCAACGTCGGATGCGCCGCGGCACAGCTTCTCCTCGCGGGCCTACAGCAACGGCAGCGCAGACGCACATGCCAACTCGCAGCGCCTTCCCTCGCCAAGAGCGCGCCGCGCACACAGCAACGGCGCCACCCGGCCGCACACGGTGCAGCCCGACCGCCGCTCCCGCAGCAGCCGCGCGACCTCGCAGCCACGGCACAGCACAGAGCGGGGGCCCCCTCGCCAAAACTCTACGCGAACCCAACGTCCTCGCACGAGCACGCCACTTCTGCCACCGCGCCGCGACCACGGCGCCAGCCGCAGCGCACGCGGCCACTCTAGTCGCACGCGCCACGGCAGCCCACGCGAGCGGCCGCGGCATTCGTCAGCGCCACGGGCCACTGCCCGTGGTTCGCCACGTACCTCTCCGCCGCCCCGCAGCGAGCCGCCGCGTCCGGCAAGCAGCAGCCGCGCCGCGAGCCCCTCCACGACGGCGACGACCACCACAACGACGCTGGGCACTGCATCTGGCAGTGGAAGCTCCAGCGCACGGGCCCGCCTTAGTCTTCCGCTTCACCACCCCGCCGCCCTCAACGCCGCGGCTGTTGGCACCCCGGGTGCCGGGGCGGCGGCGGCCCACGGCCTGTTCAGCAGTGGGTACGTTAACGCGGCCATGACCGTGGTGCCCAGCCCGCTGCGCGACCACCCACCCGCCGACGCGCCAGCGCCCCTGCCGCGGCACGTGACAGCGGCCCACGGCGCCCCGCCGACGTCGGCTGCGGGTGCGAACAGCGCTCTCACGACTACGACGGCTAGCGGTGCCGCCACTGCGCCACGCTTCGTCGCGCCTGGCAAGGGCGCCTCGAGTGCCGCGCTGGCGCGCCGGAGCACGTGCTACTGCTCGCACTGCAAGCTCGCCGAGGAGGTGCTGTACGGGTGTCCGTGCGGACTGGCGCGCTACTGCAGCACGACCTGCCAACGCGCCCACTGGCCTGTTCACAAGACTGTCTGCTCCTGCGCAGTGCGTGCGGTGCGGCCGCCGACGCGGCGCTGCGACTGGTGCCGCACCTCCTCACAGACGCTGCGGCAGTGCGGGTGCGGCTTCGCGTACTACTGCGACACACAGTGCCAGCGGGCGGACTGGCCCAACCACTGTATCACGTGTAGCACCGTCACGAGCCAGGCCCTGGCAACGGCGCTCGTGGGCCGCGATGCCCCGCTGCGTGGGCGGCGCGAGGCGGCGACGCAAACGGCGCACTGGCAGATCAGTGTCCCCGTTGTAGACGACGCCTCGTGGACAAGCCCGATGGCGCACGGCAGCCCGCACGACCGGCACTCCCGCTCCGTCAGCGGCGAAGAATTGATGAGCTTCTCGGGGCTGCCGTCGGAGTCCTCGCTGATGGCCGCAGGCGACGCCGGCGCCATCTACACCTCCGCGTCGCGCACGCACGCCTCTTCGCGGCGCCGGTCACGCCACCGCGCCTCTTCGGAGTACGAGTCGCAGCTCGGCGCCACCAGCGGCTCCTACACCTTCCATCAAGGCCGCGGAGGGGGACACAGCGCTTCGGGCCGCTACGTCGACCCCGGCGGCCGCACGCCGCTCTCCACGTACGTCGCGCCGGAGGGGAGCAGCGGCGGTGGAGACGCGAGCCCGCTCCACCACGGCGTCAGCTCTGTGCGCACGGTTTCGCGCATCCGCCGCAGCCGTCACCACGCGAACGGGAGCTCGCTGTACGACAGCTTGTACATGAACGGCACGGCGAGCCACCACAGCTCGCACATCAATCCCACCTTTGAGGGCTCTGCGTTCGCGGCGTCGCAGTCCCTCCGCCTCAGCCAGGCCCCGCTGGGCCACACCGGCGGCAGTTCCGGCGCGTCTATGAGTTCGCACCGGCATCACCACTCGTTCCACGTGGACACCCACGGAGCGGGGACGTACAGCGGGGACGGCGACTTCGGGGAGCGCCCCGGGGCATCGATGTCGACGCCGACGGTGCGGGATCAGCCGGGCATGATGGCGTTTCTCGTGGCCTCGCGGAACATCATTGAGCGTGATGAGGTCAAGGCCCGCGCGGCACTCTCCAGCGCGTTCGGGCAGGCCGGCGTGCAGCTTCAGATGGGGCTGCTGAACAGGCGGGAGGAGGAGGAGCGCATGGCGATCCTCAGGGAGGAGGTGCGCTGGTTCGTGCTGACCGGGCAGCCGGGGTGGCGGACGCTGCGCAAAGAGTTACAGGCCTTCCTGCAATCCCGCAAGTAGCGGGGAGACGGGCATGCACGCTGCGTTCACAAGCAGGGCATGGCAAGCTAGGTGGCGGTCGCCGGCTTGCAAGGGAGCTATGTGTCTGCTATGCTGGGCCTTCGAATAGACTGAATCACGTCGATGCCGTCTCTCGATAGCCTCGACAAAAACAAAGCGAAAAAAGAGCGAAGCGGAACAGTAGTGGTAGCGGCTGCGATGCCAAAGCACACAAACACTCACACCTAGACCCAAGGTTGACACCCTCTGGCGCCGCGCCCGACAGGAGGGCAGTGCACCATCGACGAGAGCCCGATCGCACGAGAGGAGCTTGTGCTGTTCCCGATCTCTTTCCGCGCGGTGGTAGTTGTCGGACTCACGGTTGTGTGTGCTCGTTCCAGGAAAGGGGCTCTCGGCGCTGCGATGAGGCTGTCTTCGCCCTCCCTCCTCCCTCTTGCGTGTGACGACGTCCCATCTGTTAGCCGTCTTCGACCCCCCCCATCTTCTGTCTCGCTCCCTCCCTCCCTCCCTCCCCGTCGCTCTTAACCCCGGCACTCACTTCCAAGTTCCCACCCCCTCTTCTGCCAAACTCTTCTCCAACCACTTTGCAGCAGAGTTTACCCCACTTCACTCTTATTCGCTTTCCCTCCGCTTGCGGATCTGCACGCACTCACAAACAGCACTTCTTGTGACTTTGTGTGTGTCTTTCTCTTTTCTCGCCCTTCAAAACCGATCAGAACAACAACAGCAAATAAAAGAAAAGGAATTGTCTCGGCGCCCCTTCCGGCGTTGCCGTCGTCTTGATACGTTGTGTTTGTATGTGTGTGTGCGTGTGTGAGCTGGAATTTCTGCGTTGCTGTGGAGTAGGTGGCACGCTGCAGTGAGACGGGTCAGTCCGTTTCGCCGTCTTGTTTGCACCGCTCGCGCAAGGGTCCTCCTTGCAACACCGACAAACGAGAGAAAACGAATACACACACACAGCTCAAAAAAAAAAAAAAACCGCGTCGTCTGCTTTCTTTTTTCTTCGGTGTAGCACCGGCAGCCGACATCTGCATCTGCAGAGCGTAGAAGCATCGAGCTGCTCCCGTGTCTGTTGCAAGCCGCACTTGTTCACTGGTTTGCGCTCGTCTTCGTCGCGGCTTCCCTTTGGCTCAACATCTGCTTGCGCCAGCTGGCCCACCACCCCTCGTTTCCCTTTTCTTCTTCTTGTGCCCCTCTACGTGCTCCGCATCCGGCGTACCATTTGTCGTCCCTCTTTCTCCCCTGAAGCGCCCTGGGTGCGGCTGCTGCAGAATCATGCTGTCCGACTACTGGCTTCTTGCGGATCTGGATGGCACCCTCATCGCCACCCCACACAAGGCACACGGCCGCTACCTCCCCATCACGCAGAGCCCCTGCTTCGAGCCGGTCAAGCAGTGGCTCAGCAACGGTGGCAACGTCTGCATCGTGACGACAGCGGATCTGCGTGTGATTGATCAGATCTACCACCCCCTCCGACCTTTCCTGAAGACCCATGCGGAGTACGTGAAGGATGCCACGGTGATTGCCACGTCCGCGCCGGCCGTGGCTGGCCCAGTAGCGGCCGCAGGCGGCAGCGCCAAGGCTCCCACAACGCCGCCGCCGCCGCGCCGGGGCTGCCTGCTCCTGTCTCTCTACACCGGTGTCGTGCTATACTGGTGCACCGCGGACTCCATCCACATGCTGCCGGGCTACGCGAACGCCGTGCACTGCGCCACGCGCGAGTCGGTCGAACTCGCCGCGGCCTACCAGGTCCGCATGGCCCACGCAACACTTTTCGTGGACGGCAGCGCGACGCAGGTGCGAGCGCAGCCCGAGACGTGCGTGCGCGGCACGTGCATCGATGCGGCGACGGCGCGGCGACTCCAGACGCGGGTCGAGGCGCTGTACATGTCCTTCATCGAGGACGTACTCTCTGGCAAGGACGCCGCGGTCCGCGACGCCATGAAGTGGCTCTCGCAGCGATATCAGCGGATGTGGGGCGGTCTGCTGCAGTACCTGGACCTGCTCTACGACGCCGTCGTGCACCAGCACACGCAAGGGCATCAGATGCAGCTAGGCAAGTCGGCGGCGCAGAAATTGCTCACCCTCGGGGAGCAGGCCCCCGCTTCACCCGATGCCGTGGCGTGGAAGATGGCGTACCTGCGGGGCCGCCGCGGCCTGCTGACCGCCGTCGGCATCCTTCGCATCGAGTACGTGGAGTCGCAACTGTGCTACGGCAGCGATCGCGAGGGCAGGAGCGTGTCACCGCAGGCCGCCAGCCCCATCGCGGAGGCCAACACCAAGGCCGCGGAGCGGGCACAGCTGGTCTCGTACGCCGCGAGGGTGCTGCTCGCAGACTTGCCGGCCTCCGTCGCGACAGATCTGGCTGTGCCGACGGCAACGCTGGCGAGCTTCCTGGTGGGCCTGCTCGGCCCCAACGCCAAGGACCTGCAGCGGCAGATGCGCGCGGCTGACGCACCGGCGGCGGCGGCGAACAACAGGAAGGAGGTGGACGAGGGGGCGAACATTGCGCAGGTTATCCTGCTCGGCCTGCCGCTGCGACTCTTCTCCAAGTACTTCCGTGCCCACGTCGCGGCGATGGTGCGCGGCGGCGTCAACGCGATGCCGCAGCCGAACAGCGTTGTCTTCTCCAAGATCGGCGTGAGCAAGTCGACGGCGCTGCGCTACCTGCTCGGCAAGGACCGCGTCGCCTCGGCCGACGAGGAGTGGCAGCTGCACGTGCTCGACACCGCCGCGTCGGGCCCGAACGCGACGCCGGCGGCCCGCGCGGCGAACTTTGCCGGCTGCGTGCACGCCTACCACGGCATCGCGATGGGCGACAACCCGCAGTCCACTGACTACGAGCTGACCGTCTTCCGCGACGTGCCGTTTCTCTCTGTGGAGAAGGAGTCGCAGCGGGTCGAGCGGCAGCGGCGCATTCTGCGGCGGCTGCAGCGCACCCAGTCGATCGAGAGCCGCGGCGGCCACCCGCATATGCCCGACGGCAGCCCGGCCCCGTCGTACGCCGAGCTTGTCGGCAGTCTGCGCCGCAGCGGTCCCATGATGGACGACAGGCTTTTCCGCAACATCAACTACATTGGCGGCGAGGAGGATGGCACGGCGCTCTTCCTGGCGTCGCTGCTGCACTACGCCGCGCCGGAGCCGCGAGACGCACAGGGCGTTTTGACGCCCGAGGCGTTCCGCGACGCCGTGCGGAAGGCGCAGTGCACAAGTCGCGACCAGCTCACCCTCGGCGGCACCACGGCAAAGTTGTGAGCTGCGTGGCTGCGTGGCTGCGTGGGTGGGTGCGTGTGTGTGTGTGTGTCTGCGAGTGCGCGGCTGCGGTTGAGTGCTTGAAGCCGCACCATCCGCTTCCAGCTTCAATGGAAGAAACGAAGAAGAAGAAGGTGCCGGCAAAGGATACCTCGCCCTGTGCATCCGACGCCAGTGTCGCCTGCGGCAGTGCCTTCTTTTTTTTTTTTCACGTGCTTGCCTACCAGCCCCAGCGTACCCAATGGCGCACATAGGCGTGCGCGCAGCGACCTCTGATTTGTGTTGACAGAACGGACGGGCTTCTCGCAAGCGAAGATGCGAGGGAAAGGAGAAAAAAGGGGGAGACACGGATGCGCACGCCTCAACGGAGGCGCCGACACCACCTCCGACGCGCTGTGTCTCTCGCCTACGGCAGCACCAAGACGCTGTCGATTTGTTTTTGCTGAAAGCGGAGCTCGCGGAGCATCGCATTAACACATGTTCATTCTGGATTGCACCTGTACTCTCTCCTCTGCCGTACTTTTTCTTGTTCTGCTTTGCTTCTCCTTCTCAAATGCATGCCGTGTTGACTCACGCGCGTCTTGTGCGAATCCCCACCGGAAGCACTTCAGATTCGCTTCTTCGCATTCCCCTCGCAAGTATTACCCAGCGCCACACAACACTCACACACCCACACACGCACACACCGTCTCCCACCCCCCTTCCACATCACTACGTCCCCCCTCAAAGCCCATCTCGACCCGTCAACTCTCCACACCCCTTCGCTTCATCATGTCCAACTACTCGTCCGAGAAGGAGTACCCGACGGAGCAGCCGCCGGTGCACCACCACGACGAGGACGACTACGTCGAGGAGGCCCCGGAGGCGGCGGAGCACGAGGACGCGTACCCGACGGAGGAGCCGGCCGCGGCCGAGGAGCCGGAGGAGCTGGGCGAGGAGGAGGCCGCCTCGACTGCTGCCGCTGCTCCCGAGCCGGAGGTGGCCGCCCCTGCCGCCCCGGCGACCGAGGCCGTCGTGTACGAGAACCAGGCGAGCTACGCCGAGTACAAGGCGGCCAAGGCCGACCTCGAGGCCACACGCGCCGCGCACGAGAGCAACAAGAGCAGTCAGCCGGCCGAGTACAACGTGAACTCGATGCCGTCGCTGGAGGAGCTGCGCAGCGAGCGGATGCGGCTCTCGGAGCAGGTGCGCCACCACAAGGACGAGCAGGACTCGCTGGCGCTCGACATCGAGGGTCAGGAAGGCGCCGCGGAGCTGTACCAGGTCGCCGCACGCGTCCAGCGCCTCGAGCACTTCGCCAGCCGCGCCAACACGTACGTGGACGAGACGCTGCCGCAGGATATTGAGAAGACGGTCGAGGACGACCGCCACCAGTCGAACATGGAGCTGTGCGCCTACATCCAGGAGCTGCAGAGCAAGCGCTCGAACACGCTCAAGAAGGTCGTCGCCTCGCAGGAGACGATGAACAAGAAGAACCAGCGCGCCAACGGCGGGGCCGGCGCGGCGAAGGCCGAGGCGGAGGACCCGCTGGAGCGCCAGGCCATCGAGCACACAATGGAGAACAAGGACGAGTCGGTGGTGCTGCAGCAGAAGATTCGCAAGTTCCGCTCCATGAAGACGAAGCTGCAGAGCGACATCGTCAAGGAGAAGACGGACGCGAAGAAGATGGAGGAGACGATGCGCACCCACATCCGCAACGGCGAGCTGGCCAACGCGCGCGACGGGCGCCAGTGCAAGGAGCTCAACACGCGCAACGCGGCCGTGACGACCAACGCACAGCTGCTGATGGACCAGCTCAACGTGCAGCACTACGGCTTTGACAACGCGCCCTCGACGAAGCAGCTGCTGCAGGACCGCAAGGACCGCATTGCCACGCCGGAGCCGACGCCGATGGAGCAGCAGTCCTACGCGCGCCACGGCTCGGGCGCCTCCTACGGCTCCCGCCAGTCCCACACGAACTCGATGGGCTCGCGCCAGGCTGCCGGGAAGCCGCCGCTGGTGGCGCTGAAGCCAACGGAGTCGCAGCGTGCCCGCAACAATGCGGCCCGCGAGGAGCGCGAGGAGGCGTCGGCCTCGCAGCGCCGCAACAGCGACGCCGCCAGCTACCAGTCGTCTCGCCGCCAGTCGCTCTCCAAGCCGCCGCTGGTCGCGATGAAGCCGACGGCCTCGCAGCAGCACCGCGACAACGCGCTGCGTGAGAGCCGCGAGGAGGCCTCCGCTGGCCGTGCAGTGCAGCGCAGCAACTCCATGTCCTCGGACGTCCGCCCGCCCTCGGTGGCTGCCAAGTCGACGGCCTCGCAGCGCAGCCGCGAGGGTCAGTAAGAGAAAGCGAGTGCGGCGGAGCTTCTTCTCCTGCGTGTTCGTCGCGTGCCTCGGGGTGCACACCACGCGACCCTACCGCGTCCCTCCCTACACCCCTTCTTCTCTGCATCTCACCCCTGCACCTGCCCGCACAGGCGCGGCTCTAACGCGCTCTAGACGACCGCAAGACTTCTGTGCAAGTGCAACCGAGTGTGCGTGTTCTTCTTTCCCCCCTCTCCTTCCCCCTGTACCGACAAACCCTTGTACGTTTTCGTTTTTGTGCTTTGCGAGAGCCGTTTCTGCACTCTCTCTTGTGTGCGTGTTTTCCCCAACTGTGTTCTGCCTCGTCCGTGATGGCGCGTCTGCGACGCCGCTGGTCGCCGTGACTTCAGTTGTTTGTGCACAGTGAGCCCATCACCAGACACAATCCACGCGGAAGAAGGCACGAAAAGCAGTTGCACTGTACCGGCGATGGAGCGATGCACGTTGTGCTGGAAGCGGCCGGAGGGCGGGAGCGGGAGATCGGTGGGGGCCGAACTTGTATCGAAGAGGCCTTCACGCTTCACCAGAGTTCAGGCCACACACCCACCCACACACAAACACGCAGGTGTCGTGATTCCGCGCTTTCCCCGCTCCGCATGCGCCGAGCGTGGCTGCCGTGCGGTACCCTCCTTCTCCTCCCTCCCCACCCCCTGCGCTGCCGGCCCCTTCAGCACGCGACCTCTCGCACGCCATCTTAACTTTGCCTCGGCTTCTTGGTGATTTCTCCACCTTTTTTGATGTTGCGGTGCGGTGATGAGGGCGAACAGCAGAGCTCTTGCGTTGCCTGTAGAGCACGTTCGGAGTCCCTCGTTGATGTTTTCTTTTGTCGACCTCGGTTTGTCCCTGCGTGTGTGTGTGTGTGTCTGTCTGTGCCGGGCGTGTTCCCTCTTCCGCTTCATCGCCCCAGTGCGGCGCGCCTCCTGCCCAATGCACAGTTGAAAACTGTCTGAGGAAGGACTCGCCCCGTGTAACGCGAAGGAACATGAAATCGAAGCGGAAGAGGGGGGGGGGCTGGGATGGCCGCGCCCCCCGTTGCGGACAGCCCCCCCCTCCATGGTTGTTTCTTTCACCCCTTTTTTCGCGGCCACGCGGACAAACTCCACGCGATTGAAGTAGAAAGCAAAAGAGGAAAGAAAAAGAAAAGGGGACACGCGGAGCCGCCGCAAGCGCGAGGATGGAGGGGAAACAGGTGCACAGAGGAGAGAGCGGAGTTGATCTCGCGCACCAGGCTTTTCGTGCCTTGCAGGCTGGCCAAGAACCGGTCCTGTTCAACGCTCGACAGCGTCGTCTTGCTAGCTCGCCGCCGCCGCTCGCGAATTGAAGGAAGGGTCTGTGAAGCTCTTCACACTTTCTGCATGTGTTGCAGCGCTGCGGTGGGGACACCGAGGCGGCGAGGTGTATGCGCGGGTAGGCTGGTTCAAGTTCGGCGTCAACAGCGTCATACAAGAATGAAAGCGCTTTGTTCTGGGCAGCAACAGGGATGCACCGTCTTTAATCTCCCCTTTTCATCGACTTCTCTTTGAACTTCTCCGCCGCTCCTCTCCGAACCACTTTCACCACATCTGTTCTCCGCAAGCAGCAGTCGCAACAACAAAAGAAATAGAAGCGGGGAGAGAAGCGCTGCACACGGTCAACAATGGCGTCGCTGGACGTCTCGCTTACCCGCCGCGTCGGCGCCGGCCCGTCGAGCACGGGGGCGGACGAGGAAGCCGGCAGTGACGCGCCGACGTGGACGGACAACACCTTCGTGCAGTTCGCGGCTCTCCGTGAGGCGTACCGGAGCTGGCACGCGCGGCAGGATGCGCTGGAGTGGTTGCAGTCGAACGAGCACGCAATAACGCTGCTGGCCGCGTACAACGTGCGGCCGGCAAACTTGGTGTGGACAGGCAACGCTGAGGCGCCGGCGCATCTCGCTCTCGTTGCACCGTGCTGCGACACGACTGTCGCACTTGCCGCAGAGGAGCGGCTGGCGCTGATTGGCGTGCCGCGCGCCCTGCCCTTCCACGCCAGCGCGTGTGGCAACAGTACCAACAGCAACAGCAAGCGCAATGGTTCCGGCGCTGCCTTTACATCGTCACCTCACACCTCGGCGTCTCCCTCTGGCGGCGCAGACTCGGTGCCCATCTACGCCACAGAGCTCCAGCGTCAGCATCGCATTCTTGGCGAGCTGCTTGGGCGCTGCCACGGAGACAGCTGCATCTGGCGTGATCGCCCTGGCATGGGAGACCGGGGCTCGGAGCGGGACGAGCACGCTGACCTGAGTGTGCGGCAGCTGCTGCTGGGCACGTCGTCCCTGTCACTGACGGACTCGGCCACGGTGCGCGCGTTTTGTGCCGGCGTCGTGCTCCGACCTCCTCGTGCGTCTGGCGCGGCGGCGGATGAGCAGCCCCCAGCACGGCTTCGTTGCCTCCTGCCTCGTGGCACCCCACCCAGTGTCGTGCGGGATTGGACAGAGAGTACCTTGACGACTCTCGAAGCCACTGCCGAACCTGGAGATGCCGCCTCGGAGGGGGTGCCCGCGCTCCGCTATCGTGGCAGCAACGTGAACGATCGTATCCTGAAGCTCTTCTTCAGCCCCAAAAAGCGCCTCCGCGCCGACGACGGCGGCGGCAGTGGCGGCGACGTGGATAGCGAGGTGGTCCTGCAGCACATGGCACTGCTGATGTCCCTCCACGGCTACGAGGTGACCCCTGTGGGGCACGCCCCCAGTGATCGAGAGGGGGAAGGTGTAGAG
The DNA here is from genome assembly GCA_030849075.1 of Zelonia costaricensis. Taxonomy (NCBI): domain Eukaryota; phylum Euglenozoa; class Kinetoplastea; order Trypanosomatida; family Trypanosomatidae; genus Zelonia; species Zelonia costaricensis. The sequence continues at coordinate 22,966 of JASAOO010003325.1, read as the reverse complement.
GCGGAGGACGGCGCAGGGGAGCGGCACGCTGCCACCGCGGCGATAAAACGTGCCTCTGCCCCAGTACAAGAGCCCCTCGCGGTGCCCCCCGAGGTGACGGAGAAGGCTGAGGGCGATCGCCGCACGCGCGTCGAGACCGTCAGGCAAACGCGCACGCTGACCGCGGGGGAGGTGATGCAGCGGCTGCTGCGACGACGGGTGTGCTGCCGGTTCTGCGCGCACGCCCCTGTCGTCCACGCCGTGTGCCAGGAGGTCACGACGACGACGACGACGACGACAATCACCAGCGCACGGAAGGTGCTGGGATCGGAGTTCGTAGGCGAGAGCTCCTCGGCGGCCGAGGACGAGGGTGTAGCGGCGCAGGAGGTCGACGCGACCGACGACGAGCTCGGCGGCGAAAGCGCGAGCGGCGACTCCGCCCCGGCCGACCTGACCAGCGGTGGGGAGCGGCAGAGCAGTGAGGACGTCATGGACGCCATCGCCGAGGTGGAGGCGGCGCTGCTCCGGGCCGCGCAGCTCGATGCGGCGCAGGGGCGGGCCGGCGAGGTCAAAGGCAGCGATGACGGCGATGTGGGCCAAGCTGAGGAAGAGGTGCCGGAGTGGACCGACGCAGAGCCCGGTGCCACACCAGCGTCCTCCGGCAACGAGGAGACCGGGGAGGAGGGGAAAGCGCCGTCCGATGCACCGGACGCTGCCGCTGACGCCGAAGAGGAGGCGTACACGGAGGAGGAAGAGGAAGAGGAAGAGGGCGGGGAGGCGCCGGACTTCGCCGAGGACAGGTCAACACAGTCGAGCGCGTCGGCGGAGTGGGAGGGAGATGCACACGCTGCGTCGGCGACACCAGCAGATTCAGCCACGGCTACCGGGACTGTCATTACATCAAATCACACGACTCGGCACACACAGACGCACAACACCATCACGATGACCTTCTCCCGACGCCGCGTGGCGCCAGGAGGCGCAGCGGGCCCTTCAGCGTGCAGTGGCCACTGCGACAGCTGTCCGTGGCAACAGCTCTTCCTCAGCGACACGATTGACGCCGCTGCGCTGGCGGCCCCAATGCGTTGCATGGACTTTACATGGGATGTGACGGAGCCGGACGCGCTTTCCGATAAAGTGGACGGGTGCGGCAGCGACGCCACAAGAGGTGAAAAGGGGTCCACGCCGTTGGACGCGCAAGAGGCACCCATGCTGCCCGTGGGTGAAGGGGACGGCTGCGGTGAGGCTGGCAATGAGGGTTGCGAGACCACGCTGTGCCACACGTCGCTTATCCTGCGCTTTGACCTCGCCGAGGTGGAGCGGCTCATCACGTCGTGGCGGCTGAGCGAGGAGTGGGAGCGGGTACGGCCTGCCCAGTACCTGCGCCACCCGCTCTGGCGGACGTGGATGTCATCGGCGACACTGCGGCCACTCCACACGGAGCGGGCGGACGGTGTCATGGAGATGTACCTGCGCAACCTCGAGCGGCAGCGTACGCCGGCCTCGGCGGCAGGCGAGCAGGGCGCTGAGGAGCGAGGCGGCGATGTGGTGCCGCGCTTGTCGGCTTCCGCGATGCGGGGCGCGAACCCCTTGGCGTCACCGCAAGGCAGCGGCGTGACCAACAACACGTCGGCGATGCTGGGCTCCATGGCGGAGCTCTCGCGCGCGGTCGGCGTGCCCTTGTGCCCCGTGAACGCCACCACGTCGAACCGCACGGTGGAGACGGCACTGCGGCTGGCAAGCGATGCAATGCGGCGCTGCTTCGCCTCCGATGGTACGTCAGAGACGGCGGCAGCGGACGCCGACACGGGCGCCGTCCGCGCAGCGCAGGCGAGCAGCGCCCGTGCGCTGTTGCTGGAGGGGTTCGAGGCGCTGCAACACGCCTCGGCTCCCGGCAAGTCGGTCGGTAGCGACACCGCGAGGACGTCGCTGAGTGTGCCCGGCGCCGATGTGCACACGCACGCGCCCGCAGACACAACTGTGACGGAGTTCTTGCAGCACACACAGCAGCGCTACTCCGCCTACCTCGCTGCAGAAGGCGCGAGTGGAAAGGAGCGGCTCCGACTCGCGCTGCAGCGTGCGGTCGTGCCCCGTGCGGTGCACCGCTTCACATCTGCCACGTACCCCAGCCTGCGGCTCCGCACGCAGACCGGAGACGAGCAGGGCAGCGCCGACACGGCCGATGCGGAAGGCCCTTCCTACGTCGTGGACCCGCCGCCGGCGACAGCAAGCCTCAGCGGTGCCGGTGCGCCGCCGCCCACCGCGTCGTCGGCGATCAGCGGCGCGGATCGGCTGCGGGTGGAGCGGCTGTTGCAGGCGATGCGGGAGACGGCGCAGCGGGAGCAGATGCAGCTGCAGCTTGCACGGGAGCGTCAAGCGGCGGCGGCGGAAGCGCGGCGGCAGGCCGTGGAGAGGGCCGCTGCTGCAGTCGCTGCGGCGGCGGCGGCGGCGGCAGTGAAGGCAAAGCCTGCAACAACCGCGGCGGCCCCGAGCCCCGCCGCCGCAGCGAAGCGCCCGCCCCCGAAGACAGCACCCACGCCAACGTCCGGGGATCGCGGCTCCGGTGCACAGCACGCCAAGCAGCCGCTCCCGCCCCAGCTTCCGCACCCTCGCCAGCAGCAGCACCCGCCGCAGCACCCGCAGCAGCAGCATCCCCCACCGCAGTCGGTTGGACCGGCCGTCTTCGGCGATGATGCCGGCCGCGGCCCCGGTATCGCTGGTGCTGGGGGAGGTATGCCGTTCATGCATGGCTTTGAGAATCCGCTCTGGGGCCCGTCCCCCCCTCCGCAGCCCTTCCCGCCAGGCCACTCGTCCCCACCGCCGTCGGTGTTTGGGGCAGACGCGGCGCACCGCATGGGCGGCAACGCCGTCTTCCCTCCCCCCCTGCCCGAGCCCCACCACTTGCGCGAGCCGCAGCCCTTCTTCTCTGACAACGGGCTGGCAGGCGGGCCCGGTCCCGGCTTCGGCGGTGACGGCGGCCCGTTCTTCGGCAACGCGCAGCCCGGTGGGTGGCCGCCGCCGCCGCTGGCGTCCGGTATCCTGGGTGGCGAGCCGGCGGGTGGTGGTGGTGGTGGTATCCTCGGCCGCAACACCGTCCCGCCGCACCTGCCCAGCGGGGCACCCCAGCGTGGCCGCCCCAGCGAGCCCACACCGCGCGGGAGCAACTCCGTCCTGGGCACCCTCAGCGGCGGCGGCAGTGGTGGCGGCGAGGATCTGCGCCTCTCGAACTGGAGCACCGGCTCGGCCCAGCATCCTAAAGGCTCGCAGCCGCTACCGGCGTCGCAGCCGCAGTCGGGTGGCGTTCTCGGTCGTAGTGCCCCACCAGGTGCGGCGCGGCGTGACGGGGCTGGACCTCCGCGTGGAGGCGGTGGGGGCGGCAACGCCCCGGCGACGTCCGGTGTGCTCTCGACGGCGCCGATGGGAGGGGGTCCGGCGGTGCAGCGCGGCAGCGGCGGTGGTGGTGGCCGCGGACGTGGTGGGGGAGGACGCGCCCACCCTCACCAGGAGGCTCAAGCGCCGCCGCCGCAGCCCTCACAGCAGCAGCAGCAGCAGCAGAGCAAGGGCCACACGGCCCAACCTGTCTTTGGGAGCCCCGCGGGGGGTCGTGGTGGGCACGGGCGTGGGCGCGGTGGGGGCGGTGGAGGCGGCGGTGGTGGTGGCGGTGGCGGTGGCGGTCAGCGCCGTGGCGGTCGCGGCGGCGGTGGCCGTCGTGGTGGGTAGTGCTCTCCGCGGGGGCTTTCGAAGAGGTGAGCACCGTTGTCCGTGCCTGCTGTCTGCCCTGCACGGGTGGCGAGGTGGCGCCCTTGTCACTGACATGGAGGCAAGTTGTGCGATGTGCGTGTTCTGTGTATGTGTGATGCTGTGCTATCCCGTTGTGAACGCTTGCCTGCCTCTTCACTGGGTCCCTCTGTGCTCCCCTCCCCTATCCCTTCCCGCACGTACTCGGATCGAGGTTTCTAAGTAAAGCACACACCCTAGATGCTGACGGGTATCCTCCAGGAGGGAGATGCAGTCAAGGATCGCCAACCATCAAGCAGCGTCGTCGTTGACGGTGACACGCGTCACAGCACAAAAAGGGGATTTAAAAAAAAAGTGAGACACTCACATGCTGCGGCTCGCATTAGAGTCTGCCCCCCCCTCCTCCTCTCCTTCTCAAGAGAGACAGGCATGCAGACAGCGTAGAGGGTCGTGCTGATGCTTGCGTGCTCTCGTCTGCGTGCCACGAATAAAACTTGTGGCTGCTCGCCCCCTCCACTCCTCTGTTGCGCTGCTCGCCCCCTCCCCTCCCCTCCTCCTCCTGCCTCCCTCTTTCCCCCATTTCCTTTTCACACGCAGCACTGTGAACGATGGGATCCGTCTTGGATCGAGAAGCTGAAGATAAACGCAAGCGACTCGTGTAGTTTTGTGCCGCCCTAGGAACTCCCTCTTACTCGCATACACACACACACACCGCGTAGTGGTTTGGCTCTGCGTTTCCGTGGTGTCACACTGTCCACAGGTTACTGAGCAACATAGTCGAGCTGAGCGACAACAACAAGGACTTTAGTAGAAGCTCTCTCAAAGCATGGCGTTGGTGCCCCGCGCGCAGGAGTTGCAGCACGAGGTGGAGACGGTGCAGCAGCTTCGTCGCACCCTGCACGACGCCTACATCGCCGAGGCCAAGGCCGGGCACCGCAGCCACCGCGATGCCACCAAGGCACCCTCGGCCATGGAGACGCACCGCACCGTCGACGCGCCGACGCTGAACATTCTCAAGTCGCCAAACTACCCGTTCAGCCTCTGCGAGGAGGCGCCGCCGTCGTACGTGCCGCCGCCGGTGCCGTACGACGTCGAGGGCGAGATTGAGTCGCTGAAGCAGCGCGTGCTGGTGGTGCAGGAGGCATTCCAGAACTTCCAGCGGCGCCACACCCGCGCCGGGACCCCGCTGTCGGAGTCGCGGGTGCTCGAGTTCTTCAGCCACAACGCAACCTTCGCCGAGATGGCGTGGGAGGTTTCGTCGCTGCAGTGGTTCTACCGGTGGGTGCTGTCGCACTCGATCAGCCACCTCTGGAACTGCAAGGAGCAGCTCGAGTACGTGCTGACGGAGCACGAGATGGGGCTGCCACAGTCCGTGGAGGAGATGGACGAGTCCCTGCAGGAGTACCCGTTCTCCGCCGCCGTCTCCATCCTCGACAGCGACCGGCAGGCGGTCGTGGCGCAGGAGCGACGCCGCTTGCGCTCCATCAGCCGCACCTTCCGCGAGCGCGTGCCGGCGGCGTGCGTGACGGCGGCGACGAGCTGCTACCTGACAGCGGAGGAGAAGTACATGTACCAGGAGTTTTTTAACCAGTCGGAGCACATGCTGCTGCTGCTCAACCACACCCTGATGCTCAACAAGGCCAGCGGGGCGGCCGCGCCGGCGGCGATCAAGGCGGCACCGGAGCGGTCCGGTAGCGGCCGGGCGGCGATGGCGAACTCGCAGATCCAGACGCCAGGGCGTGCCTCCTCGCAGGACAGTGGAGCGCTGCTGTTGCCCAGTGAGTCGGCGGTGGCCGAGATGGACACGGCGGGGCTGGCCGAGGAGACCCTCAACGCCGTGGCGGCGGAGCAGGAGGTGATCGCGACGCTCATGCACACAATTCACGAGCGGCAGCAGCGCGGCGAGTCCTTCGAGTTGTCGCCTGCCGAGCAGGAGCGCAGCCGGCGCGCGCAGATCGCCGTGTACGGGTGCGTGCTGAGCGACATGAGCCTAATGGCACATCAGATGAACCTGACCGTCGAGTTTATGAAGCACTACGAGAAGTGGCTGAAGCTGCGCGGGTTCGAGACGCACGACGAGCTCATGAACGCCTTGTCGAAGCGGAGCGGCGGCACGGCCTGGCCGTCGCTGAGCCAGAACGGCGTCGGCAACGGCGCGGACGGCGGGCACGGCCACTTCGTCCCGCCCTCGGAGGTGATGATGCAGTACTACCGGCCCCAGGAGCGGCCCACACCCAGCGAGCCGGCGGACGGCAATAGCAATCACGCCGCCAGCGAGACGCGGCGGGCGCTGCCGCGCAACGCTGCCTCCTCCGCGGCCGCCCCCGCCGCACCAGCTTCGGCTCCGCCTCCAGCCCCGGCGCCGGCCCCGGCTGCCAGAACACGCGCGCCACCACCAGCGCCGTCGAGCACCTCCGCCGTCTCGCTCCCCTCCACGCCGCCCGTGCACGTGTCGACGGCGCAGCAGCCACCACCGCCAGGGACACCCGCAGTCACACGCCCACGTGCGGCTGCTGCTCCACCAGCGTCGGTTCCCAAGGCCCCGCCTGCCGCCGTGGCAGCGGACACCGCGGCCCCTCCGCGCCGTCGCCCATCTCGGCCAGTGGACGAGTACGTGGTAGTCTCCCCCGCGTCCGCCCCCCTCGCTGGCTCGCCGGCGGCCGCAGAGGACGCGGTGGGCAACGCCTTGTACGCAATTCTTCTCGTGTGTGCCCACGCCGCGTCGGAGAGCCCGGCGGAGACGGCGACCGTGGCGGAGCAGGACGCGGCCCTGAGCCGCGCGTGGCTGGTCGCTGCGGTGCGCTACGCCGCCGTGAAGCTGCTGCGCCGGGAGTGGATCGCAGCGGAGGTGGCGAAGGGCATGACGAGCTCGGAGGATGTGCTGCTCGGGCTCGTGGGCGGCCGCAAGAGCGGCTTCTCGCGCCTCACCTCCACGGCCGCGGCGCTGTGCGTCGTGGTGCAGGAGCTGGCGCGCCTGTGCGTCGCGCGGAGCTCGCTACGGTCCCTGACCGTCGAGGTGGGCGTGCCGGTGCAGGTGCCCGCCAACGCGGACGACTACGCTGCCGCGGTGCGCGCCGTGGCGGGGCCGGCGGAGCGGCAGCGGTGGGGGGCCGTGCTCGATGCGGTGTGGTTCCAGGTGGACCCGTCATCCGCGGCCTCGGGTGGCTTGCTCTTCCAGGCGATCGCGGCGGACGGGGATGTGACGGGGCCGGTGCCGAGCAACCAGCGGAGTGCCATGCACTTCCTCTACATAGAGTCCATCGAGATGCCGGCGGCTGCAGTGGCGAGCGGTGATGCCAGCATGGTGCTGCGCTACCGACTGCCACGCATGTGCCCTGCGGCGGAAACGAGTCGGCGCGTGGCCCCGACGCTGGCGGCTGCAGCGGATGCACAGCCCTCGAGCAAGGGCGGCCTTGCCCGCTATCTGCTCGCCCACCGCGCGCTCGCCGCTTTCTTCGAGGTGGAAGCGAAGGGGCTGCTGCCGTGCTTCGCCACGCGCGTCGCCGAGGCCCGTGCGGTGCCCGTCACGCAGATGGTGTACGTCGCCTTCGACGACGGCAACACGAGCTCGGTGGTGGACAAGAACCACGTGCCGCACCTCTGCTTGCTGCCCCCGGCTGCCATGGCACTGAGGCGGATGGAGGCTGCCGCTGGTACGGCGCAGGCGGCGACTGCGGCGTGCGCGGAGCCGATCAACTTCAGCTCCATCGCCCTTATGATCGGCGGCATGCTCGAGGACATGGCAGCGCGGGCCCCGGTGATGCAGGACCTGTACATGACGGCCGCAACGATGCTGGAGCAGGCGGCTGCGGAGGTGAAGAGCGGCGCGACGCCGCGTGCTTTCGCGAACGCGTCCACCCATCCAACCCCGATCGCGTGCGCGCCGACGAAGACTCGCGCCATCAGCATCCAGCGGGAGTCCACGGCAAAGCGCAACTCGGTGTCCACGCGCCGCTTCGTCGCGCCGCTGCTGCGCCGCCTCGAGGACACAATTGCCGCTCTCGAATCGGGCGTGACTGGCTCGAACAGCGCGAGCGTCCACTCGCCGGCGTCGCCCACAGCCTCCGCCTCCTTCTCCGGCCGTCGCCACGCAGCGCCACCCGCGGCAGGGGTAGAGCCGCAGCCCTCCGTCACGGGCAGGCAGACGCAGCTCGGCGGCGTGGCGGCGTCAGCGGCGTCGCCGTCGCCCTCCGCCGAGCGCCCGACGCGGCGCTGATGGACGAGCGGGGGTGGTGGTGGAAGAGGTGTGCTGCGCTGACCCGTCACGTGAGCACGTCAAGGCTGTGTCCCCCTTCCTCTACTTCATCTCCAGCACACACACGTGATGCTTCTGCCCCGTCGCCTCGCACGCTTTCAAGTATCGCCTCAGCTGCGGCTCCTTTTCCCTTTTGTTTGTCGATGTGAGGGGGGGGGCTGTTGCCGCCCAACATACCCACTCTATGTACCGTGTAGCGGATTCACTCTGTGCTCCCTTGCTTTCCCGTCCCCCAACCCTCCTCCTCTCGCAGGATGCGCAGTGGTGCTGACCTTCGCGTTCTTGCCCTCTGCCGCGGACCGTGGCCGCGCGGCGCGTCTCGCTGCTGCAGCGACTCGGCGAAGGCGCTCCTGTCGAGACGGGGAATGTGGTGGCCCACTCCCGCTTTCCATGCACTGCTTCAGATATAAAAAAAAGTGAGCGAAAGCACCGTGCGCCTGCTGCGCATCCGCAGCGTTTCATTTGCGAGGCGGACAGGGGGAGGAGTGGGTGGGGAGGGGTGGGATGGGGGGGGGGAGGGGAGCGGCACGGGTGTTTCATGCCTGATGTCTTTGCTTCCGCCTTTTCTGTTTTACGTTTTGCTTTCTTAGTCTTTCCCTCATCGTCACGAGCGCACGGATGCCTACATGCGTTGGTTTCTGCGAGTGCATATGCGTGTGCCTGTGGGTGTGTTTGTGTGGCCTCTCCAAGTGCGGCTCTCTTCCCTTTCGTTCCCCCACTGTCGTACCTGCCAACCCACGCGCGCCGCCTTCTTCCGTCCTGTTTAGTTGTTTTCCGGTGGCTCGCCTCTCCAGCGGGCGGGTGGTGCATCCGTCCACCGCATCATTTTACGTTTCCCCTGTCGGCTTGCTGTCGCTCAGTTGCACTTTAGAAATCTCGCGTGTGTGCATGTGCGTGTACGAATTCGCGCGCGCACGTCCTCTGTGTGGGCACTGCATGTGCTGTTTGGTGGTGGCGTCGAGGGGCCGCTTCGTCGTTGTCACTTGTGCGGCGCTTTTTCTTGTACCGTTTGCGCGTGCCGATGCGCGTTGTCGACACGCTGCGACAACAGCGCCATTTTGCTTTCCTTGGCGTTTTGTTGTTGGCGCGTCGCAGTGGACGAGCCAGTGAGGTGGTGGTGCTCTCGTCATTTTTCTGAGTTGTAGAGGACGCATCCGTTCGTTGTTCTACTTTCCAATCATGTTCACGTCCGCCGACTACTCTCGCGGCTGCACCCCCCCCCCTCGCGAATCCTTTCTACACCCCGACCTCTTCGGCGCGCGACGTGCCGTGGACTCCTGAGGATGAACCGCACCGACCATGGCTTCGCGAGTCCACCGCGGCCGCGCACACTCTTCCCTTTTTTTCCTTTCAGCTCTGTGGTGACTCCTGACAGGTGCTTCTAGACGGTGTCTCGTATGCTGGCCCAAAGTGGAGCTTCGCTTGGTTGCGTGCTGGCGACTCTTCGCCGTTTTCTCTGGCCGATTGCACATGCGTCACCGTCGCGGACCGAGTCGGCGTGCAAGTGCACTGCTTGTGATCACGCGTGTGGTGCAATCGGGGAGCGCTGACACCACGTGACGGCTTTGTTGGGTTGTCGCTGTGCGACGAGCCTCAACAGGAGAGGAACCGGCACAAAAAAGGATAAAAGATGGGTGTTGTCGGCACAGCTGCCCGCCGCAACGCGCGGACCCCCTCTTCTACTCTTGGAGGTGTTAGCGACGCACCGTGTGAGGGGTGAAGCGCACGGGGGTATGGCGTGTTTTGCAGGCACGCATCCGCCCGCACCGTTGTCGGCACGAGTAGGAGAGAAGACCGAAAAAAAAAAAAAACCGTCAACGTGTCAACACGCGGGGTGGGTAAAGCGAAGCGGATCATGGCAAGGGTCCTGCGGTGCAACGCAGAAGAGCGCCTTTTCCTCCCCTTTTCTGTGCGTCAAGGTTGCACAGCGGGCCCTCCAACCTTTTTCTGTTTTCGTGCCTGGGATGGTAGGCGCGTGCGCTGCGCGGCCGTGGAAACGAACCCAGAGAAAGTCGCGCTGCGCTGCCTCGGGCCGGCGCTGGCGCCGCGAGCTGCAGCGGAGCGCCGAGCCCGCGTGAAGAAGAGAGCGGAGGGGGGGGGGGTCCGCTGTTCTTGTGACCTTCCACGCATTTGGGTCAAGAGTAAGTGTCGAGTGCACGGCTCCGCATTCAACGTGGAGAAGCTTGCCGCTGCGACTTGTGAGAGTGCGCCCCCTCCGTTGACGTGCGCGCCTCGCATTGCGCAGCGTTTCTTTGTTGTGTTCTGCACATGTCGCGTTCGCTACCCTTCTGGCTACACTCCCATTTTCACACACACACACACACACCACACTGACGTGCTTCTACGCGTGTACATATTCGTCTTAGTCTGTGCTGCGTGGCCTTCACCGGTGCCAGCTGCAGTCATTCAAAACAGCGGCGTTGCCTCTTCTGTGCTTTCTCTGCCCTGCGACTTTCTTCCCGTCGCTGGCCACACAAGGAACAAGCACCACCGGAGCCCTCCTCCGCTGCGTCGCGGTAGCACCATCGCGCAACGTTCGCGTGGTGGCGCCTTTCCGCACGGCGTACCACGGTCACAGTCTGCATCCAAATACCGCAACTTGCGTCGAGGAAGTTGGCAGCTCTCCCTCGCAGAAAAAAAAAAACAAAAGAGAAGAACACGCGCCACCACAAGGCGGCTTCCTTCTTGTTCCGCCCACAGCACGCGTCCTCGACGAGGTTGCCATGACTGCCTCGCCCGGACAGCCGGTGAGCGGGACTCCCGCGTCCCCGCCGGCGACTCTGTCGGGGCCGCAGCAGCAGATGGTCCGTGCGCTGCGCTACGCCTCCCTCGCCATTCTAGGCGGCTACGCGCTGGCCACGTGCTACAAGGCCGGTCTCGTCGCGCGGCTTCTCCCCGCGCGGCTCAACAGACGTCTGGAGGCTGTCGTGGAGGCGGTGAAGAACCACACCCGGCCCATGGGCGACGCGAAGCGGTTCGCCATGGCCCGCGCCCACCTGACGACGACGTACGGCCTCGCCACAGCCGGCATGCTGGCGCTCGCCGCGGGTGTCGCGCAGTTTCACTACATGCCGTACATCCCCATAGCCTTCCCGGTGGCGACGACGTTGGTGCCCGCGATGCTGCTGCTCGGCAGCCCCAAGGAGCTGATGCTGCCGGTGGCCCGGACGCTGTGCTTTGCGGTTTCGCTGATGTCTGCCGGCTACGCGATGGGGCCGGTCGTCTGGGTGGCGCGCGACACCCTCCTGGTCTTTGTCTTGATGACCGGCTGCACCATGACTGGACTCTGCGTCCCGCTGTACTTGACGCGAGGCATGGTCAGCTACGTGGTGAGCGCCCAGGTGCTGTCGTCCGCGCTCTCCGTGGCGCTCGTCACGGCGCCACACGAGTGCATCTCCGGCTCGCCGTTCAACGCCTTGAAGCGACAGGAGGCCGTGCAGATCATTCTGAATGGTGACATCAACGTGCTCTTCACGATGCAGCTGCTCTCCAACGTGGGTATTTGCGTGTTGCACACGCTGCCGACGATTTTTCACATGGTGCGCTTCACCGGCAGCGAGGCGGAGCTGTGCGGCTCGGTGGACCCGGTGAAGGAGGCCTTCTGCATCTGCGCCGGCACGACGTATGTCATCTACCGCACCGTGCGCTGGGCGTGCCAACACATAATCCGCCGCGTCATGACGGACAACGCACGACGCCCGCAGGGGGGACAGGGGCAGAACACGTGGCTCGCGCTGTCCAACCACTCGCTCGACGTGAACCGGGCCAGTGGGGTTGTGTCTGGGTTGGTGATGGGCCTTTGGTATGTGCGGGCTATCTCGCTACTCCAGCGAGGGGACATGGCGACGACGCTGGACCAGGTGCGCCACGTGTGCGGGCGTGTTTCGCCGATGACGCTGTTGCTCGGTCGTTCTGCCGTGCGCTGATGCAGGGGAAGAGAAGACGAGAGCTCCTCTCAGCGATGTCTGGAAGAGTGTACCTGAGTGTGCACCTTTTTTTTCGCTGTGGTTGCGGTCGCCCTCCAGCGAAGTGTGTGTGTGTGTGTGATGGGCGCCTATGTTACAGCCCTGAGTGCTGTTTGCCAAGGCTCAGCCGTTACGCGTGGTCTGTCTTTCTCTCCCCCCCAACCCCCACCCCCACCCCCATATACATCCAAACACATCGCACTGAAGATGAACAGCACCCATTGAAGCAATCCAAGTAGAACCGCACCAGCTCGAGGGTGATGAAGCACGCGTTGCAAGTTGGCAGCCGGCGGTAACCGCAAGATGGCACTGCCGCGCTGACACGAAGAGGAGACGGCGGCAAAAAGAAAAGAAGAAGAGGGTGCAAGAAGAGGAGACGATGCCGCGTCCTGTCTTGCGACGTGTACTCTCATCATGTTTCAACCCACCTATTCCGTTGCCCTGTGCTGTTTTGCTGCTTCGGTTCCACGCCTCTTCCCCGCGCTGCCCCCCCCCCCTCCCCCCCACGACGGAATAGAGCAGCGCGCTTATTTCCGCGCGGTCTTACGCCCTCTGGAGCCTCCGACTGCCTCCTCAGGCCCTCGCTTTCACCTATTTGATTCTCTCCCTCTCCCCTTTTTTTATCTTTGCCTCGACTGCTGCGCCGCCGATCCACGCCCTCCTCACCTGTGTGCACCGCATCGGTCAGCTGGCACCTCCTTCAAGCGTGACACGTGACGCGCGTGGCGCTGCCTTGGAAAGCGAGACAGAGAGAGAGAGAGTAGCACACGGCCGACTGTGCGTCACGAGACGGTGTGTTTGCGGCTGCACACACACCGAGGAAACGAGAGAAAAAAAGGAACGAGGAAGCCACAGCTCTTTGTGTTGTGTTTACCCTGGGGGTGGTCAGTGCGCCCTCGCAGCACTTTCTCTTCGCCTGCCCTCTCGAGGCTTCTATTTTCGTGTCCCCCCTCATCTGACGGCTTTCTGCATTGTTCTCTTTTTGTTTTATGGTGGCTTGCTGCAAGTTGCGTACCTCGCAGACCACGCGCATACGCGCAGACGTACACCAACCCTCCCCACCCCACCCCCCACACCCACCCACCTACACACACACAGACACACACAGGAGCGCGGTCTCCTTCCCACGCTCGTCTGCGTTGCCTTGCATTCCTTTTCTGTCCCTCCTCCGCCACACTGGAGGCAGTTTGCACGCACCCGTTTCCGTGACCGGTGCCCTCCTTTCCATTCCTTTTTCTTTGCTTTGTATATCAGAAGGAAGAAAGAAGCGGCGGCCGCATGTCCAGCGTTTCGAGCCGGCGCGGGAGCCTCGTGGACTCGCCCAGCCACGTCACATGCTCGTCCATCATTGCCGCTCCCGCCGCCGCCGTCGTGCGGGCACTGCGCAACATCGACGCTATTAAGCGCTACGGCGTCGATGGCCGCATCGCTGCGTGCAGCGTGATGGAGAACATGATTCCGCCAAACGAGGTTGGGGCGGTGCGGCGGTGCACGCTGCTGTTCGCGCCCTACCGCGACACCCTCCTCCGCGAGAAGCTGGTCCGCGTCACGGAGGACGTGCACGCCGTGGAGGAGGAGGAGGAGCTCCGGGCCGACGTCGTCGACTGCGCTAGCGGCGACGAGGCCACCGCAAAAGTGACGGAGGTGGTGCTCGAGTACGTGCCGTGCTCCGCGGGAGAGCAGCACCGCTCTCCGTTCACGCCCGACGTGGAGGCGGTGCTGCGCAGCGCCTCGACGACGTTCCGCGTCAGCGGCGTTAGCCGGAGCGTCAACCGCTGCTACGTGGAGGCGGTCGGTAGCTTTTCGCTTGGGGTGCACTGCGGCGCGCGTGTCCCGCTGGAGGACCGGCTGCGCGACAAGCAGCACCGCCGCGCGGTGCACGAGTTCTGGACCGCGTACCTGAACGCGCAGCTTCAAGCGCTGGAGGGGCAGATTGCCAAGGAGGTGCACCAGCGCCTGGATGACCGCATCCCCGCCGAGCTGGGCGCGGCGTTTTGCGCGCACGAAGATGTGCTGTGTGCGTGGGCGGCGGAGGCGACCGACGTGCTGCCGCGCGATGCCGTGGCGGCGGAGCTGGAGCAGGTCCTTGTGTGGTGGTCCCGAACACTCAGCGAGTGCCAGCACCAGCGGCTCCTCGCCGAGGCCGCCGCCGCTGCTCCGGGGCCACGCGCCACAGGGCGGGCTACCAAGGGGGACACACCGGGCGGCGCGTGGCCGCAGCAGAGTCTTGGCCTGACGCCGCCAGCGTCGGGACGCGAGACACGCGTGGAGATGGTGAGCAGCGGCTCCTTCAGCGCGACCCCGACGCAGCGCATCGGCGTCCCCTTCGGCAGTCCGCACAGCAGCCACGACGAGAGTCAGGCGCGGTACCGTCCGCAGGTCGGGCTCGTTTCCGGCGCCACACCCTCGCCCCCGCCCGCCTCCGTCCGCGGCTTGAGCTCCACACCGCCGACGTCGACCCCGCAGAGCGCTGGTGCGCCCGACTCGCGCCGCGCCTCCGTCCCGTCCCCGCGCGATCGGCGCCACACCGCGGCGCCATTCCGGAGCAACCTGAGCAGCGATCCCGCCTCCGATCTACTGCCGCAGATCGCCGCGGCCTCCGGCAACCTTCCCACCCCCGTCTCCCTCGCGTCCCTGAGCGCGGCAGCGGCGGGGCTGCCCTCGAGTGTGGCCGTGAACGCTGCGGCTCCCTTCGCGAGCCCGGTGCAGCGGCGCAGGTCACTCGCCACGTTGCACACTTCCCACCTCCTGTCCCGCGCCAACTCGAACGCCAGCCGGCACGGCTCCTTCCACAGCCGCAGCGGCCCACCCCGGGCCTCGCAGCTGATGCAGGGCGCCTCCGCCGCTCCACCGCACGAGCGCGCGGGCCTGTTCTTCAGCCAGCTCCTGCACTCCAGCCCAGGCAGCACCGCAGGGGCCCCGGCTGCAGTGGCGCCGTCCACTGCCGCCGCTGCTGCCGCGCCGTCGACGGTGGAGGACTTCCACCCCGGCCTCGTCAAGCACCTCTTCAGCCTCGCCGGCGTTCTGCAGGAGGACGTGGCGCGGCGGCTCTTCCTCTCTCTCTGCGACGACCCGAACGCTGCCTCGCCGTGCCTGTCCAGCGCCGCGATGCGCCGCATCCTGCAGTGCGTCGACCCGTGCGGGCTCCGCGAGGGCAAGCCACACCGGAGCGGCCAGACATCCATCCGTGTCGAAGACGACGAGGAGGCATACCGGGCCGAGGTCCGGCGGTGCTACCACGAGCAGCAGCACCAGGCCGTCTCACCAGTGCGCCGCGCGAACGGCGTCTCGCCGGAGGACCGTGTCTCCCTCCTCACCATCTCTACGCTTCCCGGCCTGATCCGCAGCTGGGGCGCCTCGTCAGCCATGGGCGCCTCGGCGACGCCGTCGACGCTGAGCCACTTGGCGTCGCGGCAGGAGGCGTCGCGGCACGCGCGTGAGGAGGCTGCGCTGGACAAGATGGTGCAGTCCACCATGGCCCGCTTCGCCTTTCACAAGAAGTCCGCGCTGTCCTACGACGAGTTCTGCCTCGCCGTGCTGCATCTCTGGAAAAACTGAGACGTGCCATTGCCGCAGAGTGGAGGAAGGAAAAAGCCAGGCATTCGCGCGAGTGTGTGTGTGTGTGTTTGGGTGTCTGTTCGTGTATCAGCTTCTTTGCGTCCACTTCTTTTCATCGGCTCCAATGTACAGCGATTACATCAATTTTTTTTTCCCTTGTCGTTGTTTTCCTTCGGCTTTGCACTTGGACTTGTACCCACCCTGGAATCTGGTGTCAAGTAGGTTTTCTCTTCTTGATCCTGTCTTGCTGCGTCTTCGTCCGCTTCTACTCGTCGGCGAAGAAGGTGTGCTGCTGTGAGTGTGTCTGTGTGTGTGTGTTCGTCGGCGTCGGAAGCGTGTAACAGAACAGTGTTTACGCGCATTGATAGGAACCTTTTCTCGTATCTCTGTGGAGAGGGTTTTGAGTGCTCCTCCATCTTTCGCTCCAGAGCGCGCCCCTCCGCAGGCAACGGTGAATCTGTCGTTGCTGGCGCGCCTACGCACGTGGCTGGTAGACGCCACATTGCACAGTCGGGCGCGTGCGAAAGGACAGCTGTAGGGTGAGCTCAAGCAGCCCGTGCGGTGTGCGCCCCCTTGGCGTCGAGGCAGCGAAACAGCGTCAGCAGCAGACCCACACTTGTACACGTCGACGCCCGGCCTCGGTACAAGAGAGCGCCACATGCGACGCTGCGAAGGGAAAAAGAAAGAAAAGAAACAGCAATCTTCGCCAGCTGAAACGGCGTAAAGCGTTGCTTGGCGCCGTTTGCGAAGAGTGCGGTCATCTACATTGAGGTGCCACCGCCTGTGAATACGACTGCGCGGTTTTGGGATCGCCGCCCACTTCCCGCCCCCCCTTCCCTCGCTTCGTTTCATCCGGCAATGTTTGCGGTGCGCCGAGCACGTGCCGTTGCCCGTCGCAGACGAGTCCCGGATGCGTCTCTCTTTCTAAAAAGAAGAAAACTCTCTATTTTTATTTCTGCTGCACCCGCACACACCCTTCTCTTGTCTGCGCACGACTCTTGCGTTTTGTTGGTTAATGATAAACGAGGGGCAGAGGAATCGCCTCCGGCTGCCCTCCTCACCAGTCTCTTTCCCACACGCGCCGTCAGCCCGAGCATCATGCGGCGGCCACAACAGCAGCATCCGCCGCAGCAGCAGCACTTGGCTGGCACGCAGCCGGAGTGGCTGCGCCGCTCCTACACACGCACGATTCCGCGTGATTTGCGCAGCGTGGCACAGCTGCGGCTTTCCTTCGAGGACGTCCGGTCGCAGTGGCGCGAGCTCTGCGAGGTCCACGCACGTCACCGTGCCGACTCCCTGTGCCACACAGCCGCATCAGCGCCCTCGGTGGAGGCGCTTCCAGCGGGGGCGCGGAGGCGCATGGATCAGATCGTGAGCCAGCTGAAGGCTGTGAAGCAGGAGCTGCTGGCACAGCTGTCGAGGCTGTCAAGCGCAACTGCGCCTGCTGCTGTCGCGGAGACTTCGAACGCTGCGTCGACTGGCGTGGACGCCGTGCCGGGGTGGGTCGCCGACCTGGTGGGGCGTGGTGCGCAGTGTGGGAACGGTGCGCACTGCCTCTCTAGAGACCGAGCGGCCGTGGTGGCGTACCTGGAGGCGGTGTGGCTTGCGCGGCGGGTGTGGGTGTGGTCCATCTGCGTGGCCTGCGCCACCATGGACCTCGAACTGCTCTCTGGTAGCGTCAGTGTGGCGGCGGAGCTCTTTTTCGGGGACTGCGCAGGAAGTCCCGCCGCGCCGACGCAGGCAGGTGCTGCTGCGGCGGCGCGCACAGAGGGCCACGCTCTGCGCAGCTCGTACAGCCTCGATGGCGCCCTCACCGAGGCGCAGCTGTACACTGCCGCCGCGTCTGCGCCGTCCACAGCCGAAGCCACGACGCCGCAGCCCGACCTAGCGGCACGGTTGTGCGAGGTGGGGCGGCCGACGCTGCTGCAGACCCAGTTGCAGCCGGCACCGAATGTCGCAGCAGAGGAGTGCGAGATGCGGGCCTTTTTTTGTGGCCTCACCTGTCGTGGGCACGTGCACAAGGACCCGCACGGCGGTGTCGCGCGCGGTGGCAGTCCCGTTTGTGTGCGAGACGCATTTTGGGTGCAGGCGGTGGCACTATGCTACAGCATTATGGTCCGCGATGACACGAGCGCCGCTCGACTTCTCATTTACTTCCAGGAGCTGCACCGCGACGCGACCGAGCCGCGCGAAATGAAATCTGCAGCAGCAGATGATGCTGACGGTGCCGCTCCGCCGGCGCGTAAGACGCGGGCTCTGTGCGTAGCAGCGGGGTTTGTGCTTGTGCTTGCGGAGCGACTCGTGGATGAGGACTACGGGGCTGTCGCGCAGCACCTCCACAGTGCAGGATACGCGGCGGCCTGTGGCGCACCCAAATCTTCTGACGCCGTGACGGCGGCTGACGGGCTTGTTTTCTCGGAGTTGTGTTCGGGCGGTGGGGTGCTGATGCTCTTCTTAGTGCGGTTGCTGGCCGAACACGTCGTGCGGCGGCGGTGGGCTGAGCAGGGAGTGGGCCAGGCGTTCCGTCCAGTCGAGCCGGCGGATACCACCAAGTGCCCGGGTGTGGGCAGCACCGCAACGCACCGAAACCGACTGGGGTGCGCGCTTGCCGATAGTCGTCAGGCTGCACGCGGGCAGGCAAGGCGTCCACGAGAAGCTGATGCGTGCGCCGTGCACCTCTGTGATGCGCTCCAGCGGACTGCACTTTGCGACATGGGCGGGGACTGGCCGCTTCCGCCTGACATCCTTCGCACCTCCATTGCGTGAAGAGCAGGCGAAGATGCGTGGAGGCAAAAGGCGTCTACACCGGCTCATGAGCGCCGCTGCGCTGCGGGAGCACAAGGTGCTCTTGAGCGCGTACACCCGCTTCTCTTCCTGTGCGTGTGCGTCTGTTTATGGGACTTGCTCTCGCGGCAGCGGCCAAAACGCTGGACAGTGCGCGGCTCTTGTTGCCCCCTTGACGCCGGTTCGGGCACGCGGCTACGGCGATGGCGACATAACTGAACATGCGCGCAGCTTCGACGCGGCACGCTACGTGGCAGCTGAGCGTGTGCCTCAGGGACTCGCTCCTCCGGCCACTCAGCGACCTCCATTCTCTCTTTTTTTTTTTTGTGACCTGCCAGGCGAGTTATGAAAGTGCTCCTTGGTTCTTGCTGTCGCTGGCTGGAAGCTGCGCTTGTGGACGTACTGCAGCTGCATGCTTGGTCGCGGTTTCGCGCCCATCCACGAGACCACTTCCCCTCCCCTCAACACGTGCTGCATCTGAGTACCACGTGAAGGCACGGGTACGTGTCGACCATCGATGTGCTTCAGTATTGCACCTTCTTCGTCCTCCCTTCGCCATGCACACACACACACACACACACACACACACACACAATTTTGCGCGATGCAACACGGCTCAACAGTGTCACTCACATGGCATTGATCGAATGCGCAGAGGAGCTCTCCGTCTCCACGAAAGCGAAGCTGCAAGACGCCGGGCTGCTTTACGTCGCTGACGTTGTGTCCCTGCTTTATCCAGAGAACAAGCCGAGCAGGCCCCACGCGTTGGTAGGCAATGCTGCCGCATCTGTGCTTCCGCGTGAATGCCCGCGTGCCCCTTGCGACGACCCCACTCCTGCGCCACCCCTGGTGGATGACAACACTGCGAGTCCACTGCTTGAGGCTGGTCTCGCCGGACTCACGGAAGAGGAGCTGGGGGAAGTGACAGAGCTTGCCGTGCGCGCTGCTGCGCGGGCAGAGGCACGCCGCGACGGCTCCAACAGCGCACCGGTGCAGCACTGCACATCGCCAGGCCCCTCACCGGTGAGCTCGTCCTCTTTCCTGCCGCTCTCCCCGCCGCCGAGTGCGGCCCCGCGGGGCATCCCTGGTTGTCGGACGCTACGCGAGCTTTGCGCGGAGGCTGAGGCCAGGCAGACCCGCGCCGACGCCCCCACCCATGCAACGACCTTCTCGCAGCGACTCGACCGCGTGCTGGGCGGCGGGGTGCCTGTGGGCGGTGTGACAGAGGTTGCTGGGCCGCCTGGGGTGGGCAAGACGCAGCTGCTACTCCAGCTCGCCGTGAGCTGCGCGATGCCCGTCGAGTTCGGTGGCCTCGGCGGCGCTTGTCTCTTCATTGACACAGAGGGCAGCTTTGTGGCGGAGCGGCTGGAGCAGATGGCCACGGCAGCCGTGTCGCTCGTGCACGGCATCCTCGCGCACCAGACGCAGGCGTCGCGGAAGCGCGGTCGCTCGCCGCCGCACAACTGTGAGCTGCCAGCTCCGAACTCCTTCACGGTGGACTCCGTGCTGCGCCGTGTGCGCTACGTGCGGGTGACGGAGCTGGCGGGGCTGCTTGCGTTGCTGCACAGTTTGCCAGCGTGGCTGGGCGAGGATGAAGCGCTGCAATGCGCGCGGATCTGTGCAAGCACGACCGCACCAGCAGCGGCAACGCGAGAGGAAAAGAACTGCGACAGCGACAGCGGCGGGGATGGGCTGGCAAGGCTGCGGATGGTTCTCATCGACTCTGTTGCCCTGCCATTCCGCTTTGCCGACAGCTTCGAGAAGGAGGCCGTCAGTGCGGGGGTCGGTGTGAGGGTCTCGGCAGGAGGCGACACGGCGTCCTCCGCTGGTGGGCTGCTGTCTCGACACGGACTGTGGCAGCGGTCCCGGCTTGTCTTCCAGTGCAGCACGCTGCTGGAGCACCTCGCCGGCACGTATCAGCTCGCCATCGTGGCAACGAATCACATGACCACGAAAGCCACCTCGGACGCCCTGTCATCGCGCTCGCTGGGGAGCGGCGCCGCGGGTGGCGAGGGGGCCGCCGAAGCGCCGTCCCGTCAGACAGTACTGGTGCCGGCGCTGGGCGACGCGTGGGCGCACGGGTTGGCTACTCGCCTTCTACTGTGCTTTCACCACTACGACGTCCCTGCGTGCAGCTTTGGTCGCCGACCCGCGGAGACGGCGGCCTGTGCCGAGGGCGTTGCCTACCGCCTCACCCCGAGACCCACCTCCGCCGCGCAGTCGCTGTCTTCGCCAGCGCCGCTTGCGCAGCCGAGCGTGGCGCAGCACCGTGTGGGGCGTGTGCTGAAGTGCAGTGGTCTGCCACGGCGGGAGGCGTGCTTCCTGCTGACCGGCAAGGGCATTCGCGATGTTCGGCATGATATGGTTGCTCAACGGGTCGGTGCCCTGGCTGGTGCGGCGGCTGCCACTGGCAGCGGGGCCCACCCGCCTTTCTTCTGAAGGCACACCCCAAATGCGCGGCGGCCTCCGCTTCAAGCCGCGAACGGGGGAAAAAAAAAGGTGACCGCGCGACGGAACGGAAACGGAGACCAGGGCCCACCCACTGCTGCATCGCTCACATTTGCTTTTTTTTTTCTGGCGGTTGTCGACCCGTGTTGGAGCACAATGGTCTCCGCAGACAGAGCGAACCACCACGCGAACACAGAAAAGGGGGGAACGCGACAAGCTGCAGCTGTTGTATTTCGTGCCACCTGTGCATCCTCCATCTCTTGCCGCCGTCGCGGCCCGCCTCACCGTCGACACAAAGCGAGCCGGGAGAAGCCGCAGCAGTGCGAGAGCAGAGCAGAAAAGCGAAAGGATGTCACAAGCACGGAGCAAAAAACGCACACCTCTGTCGGATACCAAACGCCACACGGTGATCATGTTTCCAGAGTGCGAGTCGCGCGACTTGTCTCGTTTTAACAATGGACCGCGACGACGACGACGACGGCGTTGCGGTGCAGAGGCCGGCTGAGCCACCTACATGCGACGCGCACTATCGCCCAATGGCCACTTTGACAATCCTCTCTTGGAGACACGTCGGCAATTGTAGCCCAGTCTTGCCTCTTCATTTACCTCGCCTTCACCCCACGCACCGTTGACTTTTCTGTTTCTTGCTTACTGTGTCTTGTTCCTTGTTGTCGATTCAGTTCCTCTCACATATTTGGACACTCCCTTCCCATCCCTTCCATCCACCCCATCAACTCAGCACCACAGCTTCACCATCGTATAGGTGAGTGCCGCGCTCCCCTTGGTTTCCGTTCACCTCTTCGTCGTCCTCCCTCTCGCTGTTGAGGCAGTGTCCGTGCAACACAAGAGACGGAGCTTGACACTCCCCCCCCCCCACACACACACACACATATTTATATCCCCACCGAGGTCAGCCGCTTTTTTTTCTTTTCCGGTCAGCATCATGCAGCTCCGTCGCTACACGTGGTGCGCGCTGGTCATCGTGGCTGTGGCAATGCTCATGGCCGGCGCGTCGGCGAACGCACACGATCGTCAGGCGCGTGTCGGCCGCAACTTCCCCAGCAGCATCCGCGATGTTGTTGTGAAGACAGGCAAGCACGTTGCTGGCGCTGCGGCTCTGGAGGCGGCCGCCGCCCCTGCCGACGCGGAGTTCTACAAGCAGGGCAACAAGCGCCACGGTGGCGACGACGATGACGTTCCGCCGCCGCCGCACCCGCACCGGCACCGGCACCCGCACCCGCCGCACCACAACGAGTCGGACTCGGACGCCAGCGACCTGCCGCCCCACCCGCACCGGCACCGGCACCCGCACCCGCCGCACCACAACGAGTCGGACTCGGACGCAAGCGACCTGCCGCCGCACCCGCACCGGCACCGGCACCCGCACCCGCCGCACCACAACGAGTCGGACTCGGACGCCAGCGACCTGCCGCCGCACCCGCACCGGCACCGGCACCCGCACCCGCCGCACCACAACGAGTCGGACTCGGACGCAAGCGACCTGCCGCCGCACCCGCACCGGCACCGGCACCCGCACCCGCCGCACCACAACGAGTCGGACTCGGACGCCAGCGACCTGCCGCCGCCGCCTCCGCCGGGCCCGCATGGCGGCAAGGGCAAGCACCACAAGAGCGACCACGACCTCTTCATTGTGGATAACGAGTAGGAGTCTGCGAGGTTGCGCGTGCCGCACGCGTGGGCGCGTCCAGTGCTGCACCGGTATGCTGCCGGCAAGTGTCGGCAGCGTGCGAACGCGTTTCGCGGGCTCGTCCCTGCGCTCGTGCGTGTCAAGCGCGTGTGTGTATGAATGTGTGAATGTGTGTGTGAGTGTGTGAGTGAGGTGACGGGCTGGACAACGGGGGCGCGACACACACCGACGCACCGCCAAGCGCAGCGAGGCGCACACACTCTGTAGACGGGACGACACCGGGGGAGAAGCACGTGCGTGCTCCCCGACACAGCCGCGGGACACTGAGATGCGGGGAGGGAGGCGGGCTGCAGCGTGAGTGCAGCTGCTGCTGCGCAGTCGCGCTGAGCTCGACGCTCCCCCCTGCTGTCCCCTCTGGCGGAGCATAGTGCGCACGCACGCTGCTCTGCTCCCGCGCGCTGCGGCGGAGCGCCTCTCGCGTGCCTCCCCGCGGGTCTCCCAGTGCCACCCTTCGCTGCCGCCGAGCGCGGTGCGCGGCTGAGTATACATGCCACGCCTGCCTTTTCGCACCTGCCTCGTGCTGGCGTGCTG